>MU184520.1:0-54341 GCA_016904865.1 Pissodes strobi
AACAAATATTAGTTATCATGATGTTATAAAAAAGCGAGGCATATGTCAGCGTCTATTATATTCTGCATATTTTTTGTATAATGTATTATAACGAAATATTGAAGGTTTTAGAATTAGGAATTACTATGATTTTTTGACATAATTTCTGCTGTACCTGTAGATAAAGGTTTATTTTTTCAAATGTCATGGCATTGGAGTTTGAGGTCTGATTTAACTTTAAGCTATAATATATAGTTTTTGAATTCTGTTTACTAAATTTGAAAGTATCATACTTGGTAATTACACCTTATAATTTGCAGTAAACAAGAAAATAAATATGATTTCTGGCTTAAAGTCAATGTTCTGCATATTCCCCATTAACCTCGTCATATATCTCGTGAATTATTTTCTGCTGTTCGAGTATTATCATCGCTTCGTTCTCATTTTTATTTAATGGGCGTTGGATCTGGGAAGATCGCGGGCCAGTTGATTGTCGCATATTATCTACCCATGCGTACTTGATAATTATGAAAAAAAATCTTGCTACCAGAAAGTATTCTGGCATTCCGCAACTTACTTCCTTTTTATTTCCCCGCGTTTTTTTGGAAATCGTATTTTTGTTTATTTCACATCTTTTTACCGCAGAAAAGATAGCCATTGAGTGTGTTCAAATTGTCACCCTGTATGTGAAACGTTTGTCTTAATCAGATGTTTTTTGTTTATTGAAATATCTTCAAATTGTATATCTGCAATCATTGAGCGTTTTACTTAACAAAGCACTCAAACCTTTATACGATTTTAACAGTGAATCTAAACTATCCAACGCATCAGATAATATTTCGAGCAAAGAATCAGATCTAATTTTTAATTGTTCTTCTTTAATATTAGTAGTGGGTATTCGATTAATCCGATTCAACAAGTGAACAAGATGTGATTGAATACGTTCAAAATTAGCTTTAGATTTAGTGTCTTCTGATAAACTTTCCACTGAAGTTTGGAGATCTATTAATGTTGTCAAAATATACAAATTTCGCTGTCAAATTTAAGTTTATATGGTGGATAATTTAGAGGTCTGCCTTTCTTTTCTAATTGTAAAACTGGACGCAAAGGTGCTCTTAACTGTTCAACAGTTTTTGATTCATCAGCTGGTAGACCACGAATACTAAGTTTATAGACAAGCATCTCTTTCCTAAGATAATTAACTATCATATTATAATCCATCTTTACTTACTCAATAAAATAACAAAATTATAAGCGAATAAAGAAAATATGTATATAAATGTAAATCAAAATGGGAAAATAAAATAATCAAAGTAGCTGTCCTCTTCGGAGAGCTCAATATATAAATTAATACGCAATATTAGAAATATCAAAAAAATCGCCCAGTAATCGATCGAATATTAACAATGAAATAAAAATGATATGTGTAATATTAAATAAATATTAAATCACTAGTCATCAAAATAATATGCAACAATAATATACAATGCTACCAATTAATGAAAATCACCTGGTGAATAAATCTAATAAGGCATACAGGGCAGAACTATAATTTGCAATTTTATTAAGAAAAGGTCTCTCAAAAAAAGGTAGCCCCACGTTGGGCGCCAAATTTGCAACACGCATTTCTTCTTGAAGTCAAAAGTAAAGATTTTTAATTATATAATGGTAATGGGGTCGTTAGAGCGCCACCAGTTCTGTCCAACTAAACTGAAAAAGCGCCGCTGCTGTTGTGCAGGGTGGCTAGGCCCGCTTATTAAATCAACTAACTCAACCTTTACTTAACAAGAAAACACAATCTATAATTTAAGGAACAATCTATTTGCTACTAAGTCTTTTTTTTGTTAAAACACAGCAACAATACTACAGTACAACTTTTGACTATTTAAAAGCAAAGGAATGTCAAATGACTATTAATGTAATTGATAAATGGAGTACAATATGAACATTGTACGGAGACCAATTCTGCTGTTAACACTCGGTACTGCATGCCTTACAACTAAATGCACTAATTACTACAATCCAAAGTGATCACTTTGATTTTACCTAAGCTAATTACATATATGTATGCGTGCGCTGGTTGCTGCACCAATTATACAGGTAGCAATAATAATAGGTAATGTTAAATGGCCACAATAATTAAATCAATGGAACCAATAAATGAATGAAAATAATAAAATTAGCAAAACTGTCTTAAAGCACGACTGTCATTGCTTGATTTATATTATAAGGAAATAAAATTCAGAGCGGTTATATTACTCGATAAATGAATGAAAGGAATAAAATTATTGAAACTGTTTTAAAGCCAGACTGTCAATACTTGATTTATATTAAAAAGATGAGTAAATAAACTTAAGCTTCTGTACGATACCACTTAGATCGAACTCGGGTAGAGGTGGCGGGCATCATTAGTACTGCTAGGGCACTGGCCCTGAGGGTGAAACTAGCAGATGACTCACCAATAAAATGGGCCCGGAGACAGGACTTGTAGCCCCGTATTTGAAAGTTGTGGCCTCCTAGTAAAAATGGTAGCCTGATGGTGAAAGTTGTAGCCCGGTAGAAAAACCCTGAGATAACCCAGTACGCATTAGACAAAACCCCCTTACTTTAATAAAAAAAACTATAGCCCCTCCCTTGCATAAATATATTTTTTCTTCAAACGTCAGTAAATCCGTCATTACTTGACTGTGTAGGCGGCCGTGAAGTTTCGTTTTTCCTCCGCCGGAGCTTTACTTTTCACTTTTCCGCCGGCGGAGGTAAAAGTGTTGTCATAGCAACATAGATACTTATTAAACTAAAATTTGTATTTATCACTCAATTTGTCCACTGCATTTCTAAAAATCCCTAATTTAGGAACAAATTGGTTATTATTTAATCGAACTTACTCAATAACTGCTTATCAATACGGAATTAAAACGCAATCGGAGACGCGATTTTAAAAAAATAATTATTGTTGACAGTGTCCACTGACAGCTTTATGTTACATTACTATAGCAACAACCTGTGCCTATTCACCGACACCGGTCTACGCCTTGCGAACCCACATCTTTAATAATTATTATTATTACTATTAAAAAGAGATGTTTTTGCACTAATTTGTCGACATCTGAAGAAAAAACAGCATATTTTATTTGGAGGAAAAGTTACTTTTCATGGCTTGCTCTCTATTACCAGCCTCACTCCGTTCGGCTGTTAAACACAAGCGCGCCATGAAAAGTATCACTTTTCCTCCATATAAAATAATATACTATTCTTTATAAAACAAATTCCCCAAAAGATATCAGTGAGTTTTCAACGTCCATCAGCAAATAAAATAAATACTGAGGTATAGACAACTTGAATATAGCAAAGATAGGTAGGAGTCACCCCTAAAAGAAAATATAAACTTCCTCATATGATCAAACTCAAGTTACATTAAAATAAAATTTCACATTTGATAAAATGGACTAGATAAGATAACGCATGGGGCGCAAAGTAAATGATGGACGAGACACAAAAAAGTTTAACACAAATAAAGCAATTAAATCGTTAATTTAGGCAAATAACTGTAGCAAAATTACCTCGTTGGTGTCTGAGGGTTACGGGAGATTCGACGGTCTCGGTCTTATACGACGAACGTAGAAAGCCTCTAGAAATAAGGGAAAAACCATTAGCATCATGGCGTCGTCCGCGTGCTTCACAAGCAATAGGGAAAAAATCCAGAGAAAATGCTTACCTAGTACAGTATTTAGATCCCGATAAATCGGTCGTGTCAAAACATAAAGAGATACCACAATATATCACCAAATAATGGGTGGAATTAAATCACAATATCAAAAGTTGAATCTCAAAGACTGCACTCAAATAGAAAGCTTCTCTTCTCGCCGAAGGGTCTAAATAGAAGAACTCTCTATTCGTTTCCGTCAATTTGCCTTTCTCCTTCTACGAGATTAAAAAACTACGTCAGAACAGCAAGTAGGGAGGAGCTGAAAAATGCCAACTGATTCGATACAAGGAATAATTCTAAGATAATAAACGACTGAGTTCTCGTTTATTATGAGGGTAAAATGACGGCGGAAGCCATTTTTGATAACGCTATTGTTCTGGACGCGAAAAATACTTGAGATTTTTTCATAAAATAAGAAATATTTTAAATTTCTTCTTCTTCTTGTGCCATGCCCGATTATCGCGCCTTGGCTATCATATTGGCTATAATAATTTTGCTGGTGGCATCTCGGAAAAGGGATGCAGAGGATCTGCCAAACCATTCCCTCAGGTTTCTAAGCCATGACGTTCTTCTTCGACCTGGCCCTTTCCTTCCGAATATCTTGCTTTGTATTATCAAATGAAGTATATTATATTATGAAGTATATATCGTATTTCCACATCTTTAGAACAATCCTGACCAATCCTGATGTTTGGCCGTTGGTGCCACTGATATGAATGATACGTAGATCTTTGTCGTCAATACCTACTCGCTGAAGGATTGCTATCATTTCAGTATGTTGCACTCTATCAAAGGCATTTTCGAAGTCAATAAAACACATGTACACCGGGTGGCCTACATCCCTACATCTCTGCACCATAACCTGAACACTAAATAATGCTTCTCTGGTTCCAAGGTTATTGCGGAACCCAAAATGTGTGTCAATAAGTTATTCTTCTATTTTTTGGTACATCCTTGAGTGCAGTATTGGGAGAAATATTTTCAAAACATGGCTCATTAAGCTGATGGTTCGGTAATCATCACATCTTTTCGCATTTATTTTTTTGGGTATTGTCACAAAAATCGACATCAGCCAATTCGTTGCTATCCGGTCTCATAAATTTTGTTAAAAAGATGAAGGAGAGATCTTTTGCCCGTAGTTTCGTAGAGCTTTATTATTTCACTCGGTATTTCATCTGGCCCTGTCGCTTTTCTGGTCTTTGCTAATCTTGCTCGTTCTACTTCGTCCAAAGTTATGTCAGGTCCTGTCACTGCTTCTTTAAATTCTAGATCGGGCCTTTCATCATTGAATAGTTCCTCAATATATTGTTTCCACCAGCCCATTTTATCAAAATCAGTAATAATCAGTTTGCCGTCTCTATCAACTATGTTATTTGTGTGTTTGTTGCGAAATTTAAAATATGTGTGCAATATACTAATAATAAATGCCATAAATAAGTTTCCAAGTAGCATATATGACTATTTTGGTGGTCGCTTTTTTGAAGAATCGTGCATCGATGGACACTGCCATGAACTGATATTGAGACAACCCAGGCATTGCATCAAAAACAGAATACGAACACCAAATAAATTTTATGTCGTCATGGATGAAATTTGTTTTTCCTTGGTTTCTTTATATAATTAGTATTATTCCCATGTAGAGCGGCACAGCCGCTAGGGACACATTAGACTCAATCTGTAATCACACCTCAATTAATTATCCAATAAACGTAAATTGTTTTTTCCCGAACTATAACTTAATATTTATTTTTTTAGTTATGTGCACATTTCAATGTTAGTAAATTATTCTTTTATGTCTAGTCATTTTAATTTTTGTAATAGCTTCTTAGTTTCTGCTTGACACCAGGCTACCTGACTTGAAACAGGTGTCCCCTAAAATGTTACGCCTATGGTGCCATCGGGAGAAATATGACGCAGGCGCGTCGTTGTGACCGTACATGAACGAAATGTTTGATGTGTCTCGGCCGCCATCTTCAGTATTTTCATTCCTTACTTTATCCCCTCTTTACGTTAATATATCTAATGTTGCTATGTAAACAATGGTAATTTATGAATGTCCTACTCGGTCTGTTGTTTTTTATATGTCTTTGGCAAATATGCATTTGCTTTTGTTAATACGATACACGAGGCACCTTCAGGGATATTTATTGCGATTGCAAAACAAGGAATAAGAGATAAAAGCGTTGGTCAGCACGGTCCCTAAATGGTCTGGTAACTGCTGACCAATCAGATCTCGACAACTGATGACGAAACAAGTATGCTGGGGCATACTAACTAACTAAATATTATTGTTTTTGAAAAGGTTTATGAAAATGTAGGTACGTTACGGGATGGGAAATGACAATAAGGTAAAGTAAATTAAAGGTTTATTAACGGATTAACCATTTTTAAAAAAGTACAAAAAGGTACAGGTAGATAATGAATATAAAATCATATGGGATCTGAATCTGCTTAAATTTAAGTGGAAAAAATCTATTTGTAATATCATTAGCAATTCTACATAATCTATTTTAATAATCTATCTTTCCCAAAGTATGTGAATTGGCTTGAGTTTATGGCATGAACTAATTTCTGTACTTGTTTGCTTTATTAAACACTTTACTGGTGTCTTCGTGATCATTTTTCCATCTTTTAAAATAAACCCATGATCTAAGAACCAGTTTCTTATTAATTTTAATATGTGAGGGATATCCGCAAAAACATATATATTTTGTTTTTTGTTACTGGATGGAAAAAATAAGTTTGTTCTATGTCTATACTTAATTCTTTCCAGAGCCTCAAGTTTCCTCCTCAGCAATCAGACACGCAGGCAACAACCTCATATTTAATGTCATTCAGTTCTGCAATGACTTGCTCTAGGAAAGATTTTGTCATTTTTGTATTAAACCCAATAAACACTGGTTGCTTCCACTGACTAAACAAACCTCTTGCCATTATAACTTGCATGTATTGATGTGGCGCAACGATTCATCCCATTTTTGATCATCTTCTATCAATGGTGACACTTTCACCTCATCGCATGATAGGACCCAAGTATAACGTTGGTTTGTTATACTCGGATAGGACTGCCACAAGTTTGCATTACCTTTAAGATATCTTTTAAGATTCCATGTTGCAGATCCACATTTGAAGCCCAACTTTGTAAAGTTGAAATCCATGGTAATGGATATTTTAATGTTTGCCTCGTGTAAATATAAGCACGTTTACTGAAGTATCTCAGGGTAAAGGGTTAGAAATTTCATCTGCGGTCCATCTTGCCTTGCCTTTCTTTTTTAATATTATATCTAACTGGTTGGGCGCTAAAAACTCTGACAAGATTTCCTTAACTCTGGCCTCTAAGCATTTGTTGTCTGCAATGCCCGCTGCTTCCTGAAGATGCTTTTTTTTTCTCGTAAAGCTTCTATTTCATTCATGCTTTTTCTGTTCTGGTTTTTAAGATTCTCATTTTCCTGTTGTAACTGAGTGTACTTTTGCAAAAGAACATGAAAAGGTGACTGCTCGCTTGTGGATGGCAAATCAACATCATCAATATCAAAAGAAGAGGCAGGAACTGTAATATTTTCATTGGGCAACAAAAGTTGGGAAACAACTTTCTTTCTTTCTTTGACTTCCCATCTTTTACCTCTTTCAGAGGGACAGTTTTCGTTTGGCAAAATAGTGTAGGTACAGCTAAAATTAAAAATAAAATTTGAGTATGTGTCTGTTCTAATTTAAATTATATTTAATGACTTACCAGTTTCTTTTGGTTTTCTAGGTAAGGTTTTAGTTAATTTTGCATGTATGAGGTCCTCAAACTGGTCTGAATCAAAATGTTTGCTGCAAATCCTTTTGTTAACTGGATTAAAGGAGTCTTTCCTACAGCAGAGTCGAACCCATTGTTTTCTTAATACGGCATTTTTCGGAAATGCAAAAACCTAACAATTTCTCCATCTTTCTTTGCCTTTTCATGCTTACTCTTACAAGTAGCAATACTGCAGATCGTCCCAGTCAGCTTGAACTTGGAGTCTCTGACAGAAACGTTTATACCTACAGTGCGCGAAACCTCCTTGCATTAGAACACTCAGTCGTGCCTTTCATAGATTTAATTTTTTTGCAAGAGTCGGGAGCCACCAGGGACTCAGGACCGCCGTATTGGAGGTTCCCACAGTAAACACAAGCACAGGGGTAGCTGTGCCTCTGTCTAATCGCCGGACGAGGGGTGTGCTGACGAATTGCCTCATGTTATGAGAGCAGACTCGCGGATGCTGTGACAGTATCGCTACATTCCATGCGTGCGCGCGCACCTGCGCGTCATGTCTTCGTTTGTATGTGCCCTAGTGGTCTAGGGGTTTGCATGATTAGCCTTCACTTCGGCGACTCGCGTTCAAAGTTCAAACCCCGTCGGTGTTTTAAAATTTTTTTTAAGGTTATATTTCTAAACTATTTTTTTCTTGTTTTTGGGTCTGTCTTGGGTTAGATTGGGTTAGCACCTGGTTAGTTTCCTTTTCTTGAGCCCCCGTAGCGAGCGGTAGCGAGCGGAGGGCCATTCGAAAAGTGAAATATGGCATGGAATGTAGCGATACTGTCACAGCATCCGCGAGTTGAGAGCAGAGCCATGTGTCTTCCGAAAGGGGACACAAAACAAACAAACAAACAATGTAATGACTAGCTTCTACATGTATACCGTAATTCAATTGAAAATGGGCTTACTAGAGTCTTGCCGATATCATAATAAAATACAATATTCGAATAAAAGATCTATTCGCGCAAATTTGATTGAAAAGATTCTCATTGGGCTCGTCAAAACTAGTGTTGAAATGCTCAAATAACATACTTATTTGCACAACGCGGTATGAAGTTTGAAATCTATTCTCTTTAAACACAATTTCAAATAAAAAAACGAGTTTGTATTATTTGCATTAGTAAAAGCGATTACTAGGTAACGAAAATGCAAATGATTAAAGATTACACGTAGATCCGTAGGTATATGTTCACATTAAGTTTATAGCAATGCTTTAGTATATTATGAATATTGTGGTTGTTACGAAACTATAATTACTATCTTAACAGACAAGTATTTTATGGATATGAGTAGTAATTATATGTATATTGAGAAAATCGTGACTTTATAAAAACGATGTATTAAGACTATATTGGCTAATTTACGTGTTATTTTCTTATAGTTTCCTTGCAATTTCAAGGATATGCTTGAATATATCAATAAAGACAAAGTGTATTTTGTACACTTTAAGAATATAAGAATAACCTGAGCGATTTAATTATTTCAATTTATCAGCTCATCATATGGCTACACAATTTTTAATGCATTTGGATATTTCCGCTATTTGCCACCTTGCACATAATTTAAGTTGTAGATGAAATGATGTGGTGAAGAAAGCTTAGGTACTGAAGTATATTTTTTAGATGTTTTAGCTTCCTTAATTAGGCCTAATAATTTGGATTTAGTGCTAATTTATAACCTGGGATCTGGACCAGATCGGTTCTATTCATTACAAATTCAAGCAACGTAAAAGGAAAATAAATATTTCCTAACTAATTCAAGTGACTTATCTTAGAGAACGAAAGCTTTTGTTATTCATTCCGTGTTAACTTCTCGTATAAACTGAAATCGGGAGAATTAATACCGTGTTATATTGCAAACAGTTTATTGCCAATGTTTCACAGCACTAGAGAAACCGTGTTAACTTCGCAAGGGCTGTAGGACATATTGAACCACATACTTTAACTACAAATATATATTACTATTACTAACAACATATGTTATTTTAGACATTAGAGCAATAATTTCAATAACGAATGGCTATCCAATTCAATGCAATTGTTGCTTATTTTTAATAATGCTCGCTGACGATGAGGGACAAAAATATATTTATTTAAATATCGTGATCTTAGCAATCCCATCGTCACGCTTTAAAGCAGGTTTTGAATTGTGTGGTGGGAGATTCAAAATGGCTTTAGCGGAATTAATCCTCATTCAACATTTTTCTGAGCATAGTAATTCCGAATATCATTAATTTCATCTAATGTAGTAACAGTTAAAAAAATTTTTGGAAACATATGCTTTTTTACAACGTTTAGTTTGTTCCATTTTTTACAATGATCTAAGACACCTCTTCTGCAAAGTCAAAATCCTACCAACATCACAAGAATCAGCAAAAAAACAACCCATACCTCGTTTTCGTGTGCATATATCCATACCAATCAACCAAGTAAAAGTCGTTTTAGTAGTCTTAACAATGTTGATAAAAATATTTTACATTATTTTCAGCTAATTTTTAAGGGATTGGAGATAGAATTTCAGATATTGAAGTAATTCTTGAGGAAACAAATGTTGACTGCTTATGTAGAAATGAACATTGGCTAAATGCTGATGAATTTTCTCACATGAAAAAGTGTTAAGAAAAATTTTCAATGCTTTATCAATGCATCATACATACAAGTAAAATGGATAAGTGTTTGCCTACTAAGGCAAACTTGGGCAATAAGTGCACTCAAAGGATTAGGATTGATTAGTTTAATGATGACCTGAGGGGAATGAGATAAAGACTTAAAATTCTTAATAGAGCAAATCCCAGGCTAGTCTCTGGAGACATTGTACATAAAAACGTTACAAAGCAGAAATAAGTGAAGCTAAAAGGTCTGCGGATAATAATGCTGCTAACAAACCATTTTATAATGTGGAACATTATAAAATCCAAAAGTCACATTACCTCCCCTTCCCAGGCATGTATTGATTTGAAACTTAACAGTCATTTAATTATAATTTTGTTAACATGGCAGAAAGCATCGTGCAGACTCTTCAAACATCACAAAAATCCTTCTCTGACTATCTAACAGAGGACTTCTCCGACTTGCCAAAATTTAAATTTAAAAATATAACAATCAGTATGGTAAAAGAAAAAATATCAGACTTAAAAAATAAAGATGGTAAAGATTGCTATGGAATAAGTTCAAAAATCATCTAGCACCTAAGAAATGTTTTATGTAAATCTTTAACAAATCGTTTTATTCAATGCATCAATAAGAACTATTTTCCTAATTCTCTAAAAATAGCAAAAGCTATACCTATGTATAAAAACAAAGCCAGCCCTGACAGTGCAGAAAATTATCGCCCAATTTCTCTACTTCCAATATTCTAAAAAATTTTTGAATTTTGTGTGAAGGATCAGGTTAATGCATACTTCAAAACCAATAACTTATTTACCCAAAGCTATTTGGTTTCCGATATAAAAAATCAACCACACATGACAAATACACTTTTAGAATACATTACTGAAGATTTTGAAAAAAAACTAGATACATTTGCTTCTTTCGAAGACCTAATAAAGGCATTTGACTGTATTTTTCATGACATTCTTTTTGAGAAATTGGCTTACTATAACTTTGATGAAAGCAGTGTTGCTTTTATTAAGTCATTCACGACAGATCGAGAGCAATATGTTTTCTTTAATAATGCAAAGCCCAAAACACAAAAAGTACGGTATGGTGTACCACAAGACAAGGTTCAGTTCTGGGACCCTTGCTATTTCTAATTTATATCAATGATCCTCCCCACCTTACCAGTATTTTTGAACAGTTATTGATTATATTCGCTGATGATACAACCACCCTGCACCACTCATCTGACCCTGTAGGTACCAAAAACATCATAACTGAGATTCCAAAAAAATATAGAGGATTGGTTTATTGCGAATAAGCTTAGTCTCAACAATACCAAGGCACAATGTCCAACTTTCCCTCTTAGATCAATGAAACCCATCCGACCATCACAAGAGTCAGTAAAGTTCCTTGGCATCGACCTTGACCCTGGACTCACTTGAGATAGAGTCCAATTGTCCAATTGTCCAATATTATTTACTTAATGAGAAATTTGTCCAAAATAATATCCACACAGACCTACTTACAGCCTATCATGGCTACTTTAATTTAAATATGTTCTATGCAATCTTGAACTGGGGCCATGCAACTAAAAGCTGAGCAGGTCTTCAGAATTCAAAGACGTTGCGTCGGAATCATTGCAGGTCTTAAATACTGAAAATATTAACGTTTCCCTGCATCTTTATATTGAACTGCCTGACCTATATAAAGTAAAACCAATCAAATTTCCTGACACATAGTGATGTGTATTCATGTATTAATAGAAATGGACCCAATTTAGTTCCCAGCTACCACAAAGTGTAGAGATCTAGAAGGGGCGCAGACTATCACGGAATTAAATTTTTCAATGCAATTCCAGTGGGGGTAAGGAGTTTTGGTGAGAAGGAATTTATTGGTAAAATAAAAAAATTAAATAAACAGTTTAATTTTAAATACAAGGTTCTAATTAAGTTAAAATGTTTTTATCTTCCCATCTTCCCAATTACTCTAATCCCTAAATTCATAGTTTTAAATTAAGAGTATGCTTGTACATGAATAAGTTATAATATAAAAATGTGATTTGTGTTAAATGTGCTATTTGTATAAAGCTGTGGTGATGAATGAATTTGAGAATGTGATTACAATTGAAGACCATAAGTAAGAAACAGGCTAAGTGCCAAAATAATCAAAGGGAGTTATTAAGTAGAAACATTTTAATAGCAACATTTTTAAACATTTGAAATTAACATTAAATTTAAAGATATAAACGATTACGCCCAAACATCCTATACAAGAAAAAAACTTATTTAATTCTAATAAACACTAAAATAAAACATTTTACATTCAAATTTGTGAAAAGAGCTAAGTGCCACACATTTTTACAACGAGCTAAGTGCCACTTAAGAAATATTGATATAAAAATCTTTGTGCTTTTGATCGTTTAAAAAAGGTATAATGGCCCTTAGATTTTGTTTTTGTCCGGAGAAACACTGAGGTTTCCCGATTAATCCCGATAACGAATAAAAACAAAAAAAATAAACATGGCACTTAGCATGTTTCTAATGTAATAGTGGCGGTACATAGCAGATAAACCAAATTTATACGTCAACCGTAACGACGGTATTCGTCTTGGCACATAGCGTATTTGATATGTTATACTTACTGGTATTTATCATCTTTCTACGGCAAAATCTCAACTTACCATTTTTTGGCACTTAGCCTGTTTCTTACTTATGGTCTTCAATTATTTTAAGTAAATTTTTACAATTTTATGTTTTAGTAGTAGTTAGAATCATGACTTGTAAAAGCACTGTTTGTGTAATGATTATGAATAAAGAAACAAACAAACAATCTAACAAACATAGTATGCAGCCATAGCTGCTTTCTCACTGACATGGTCAGATATCACTCGTAATAGATAATAATATGTCCATATTTTACTTGCTATGGAATCTATGTAACCCCTACCAATCAAGTTTTCTATCGACCCATACACCCAGAAACAAGACATCATACACTCAGTCTCATATTGAATTTCTGCTAAAATAACAAAAGAGCCTGTGTTTTTGGAACATTTAAAAGCAGCTCGGTAGACGAAAAATATTCTCTCGGCAAATCAAACGTATTAGCGACCTTTTGAAGTAAGATATTTACATTTTCCTCACTAGCCCTAGAGCACCAGACTTACTTTTCCATACGTAATCGCCAGACATTCGTAAATTTCACGAGTTTTGAAATAATGGAATATAAATTTTTAAAAATTCTTTATTTTTTTATTTTCAATAAAATAAAGCGTTTTCTAACATCTTAATGACAAAATCAAAGGATAAAGAAATATTTAGATTTTACTGTTCAGCACAGGCAGTACATTTATCTGAGCGATGCTGACCACAAATTGGACGATTGCATCGCATGCAATATGTGGTGGTTATTCGTTGAAGATTGGTTGGACAAAAGAAACAAACTTTACGCTTCTTTTCAACTTGAGAGGTCCTTTGTTCATGCATATCTAAATCTAAGATTTTATAAATACTCTGCCGAAGTGAGCGTTGTAAAGTGGGTATATATTTTCTTTGTTCTAGCCAAGGCCGTATCAAAGTATTTTTTAGTTCCAACATGTATTCTTGACGGGATATTGTTTTTTTTATTTACCTTAGCTGTATTGGTGCAATAGAGAGCATAGGAGTTTATTGAGGCCATATTCAACATGCCATAAAATACTGCCAGTGGCCAGCGTTTTGTGTTGAGACTGCAATTCATGCCAACGGTAACGCCAGACTATCGTAAATTTGACGACTTCACTAGCACTAACTGCATAAGTGACACTAAAACCGAAATTACATGTGTATCAACGTAAAGAATAATAGTGGGGAGGAAGCTATTCAAGGCCACTACAAGGCCCCTTGACGGAGTGTTGGTATTTTTAGGTAAATAGAATCCGCGTCGTAATATTTACGATAGTCTGGTATTCTAGGGCTAGAGACCAGAGTAGTGTCATCCACATAAAAGGCCATAAATATAAAATATATAAAAAAGGGCCTAAAATTGAGCCCTGCACTTTTTTTTATAACAACTTATCAGAACATAATACGGTTTCAGATTTTATGTTTCAGCTACGCACTGTGTTCTATTTGTTCAAGCTTCAAAGCATTATAGCATAACAATGGTTTCTTACTGCCGACGTGCCGCGCCGGCGCCGGCGCACGGCGGTCGCACCAAGACATTTTTATTATTTTAAATTGGATTTTATTTTTCACATTTGGTCGGTCCGTCCGTCGGGGAAAAGCGGGCGGGTAGTGACGGGTGCCAAAAGGACATTAAAACAAAAATGTCTATAAATATTATTATTTATTGTTAATAATAAAAACTACCCTTAAAACATTCAACCCTTAGAAGCGATTAGGCTCTTTTGGCATGATGATGATGACGGCCATATTAGATAAGGGGAAGATAGAGTAGGTCATGTGTTATTCAAGAGTGAGAAAGAGGTATTACCTTAAGCTGGACCAGAAAATTCTCCTAAGGATTATCTTTAGAAATATTTTGAGAGTATGGCTCGTCGGGCTTTTCTTTGGCAAGGACATAAAAATTGAAGACAGCCATTGTTCAGGGTAGGTGCCAGTATCGTAAATCTTATTAAATAAGCTATGAAAAGTGCCGATACCTCGCTCGTCCATAAGCAGCGCGGAAGGGATTTCATCTGGGCCTTGTTATTTTTAGCATTGTGTATGGTGTTCAATTTCCTCTCTGTTAATGGAAGGTCCCATTAATAAATCGTCACTGTTCGTTATTTCCTGTAGTCTCTCGTTATTGAAAAGTGTTTTATGTACCTTTCACATAACTCCAATTTGTGGCTATTTTCCAAGACGATCTCGTTCGACAATACTAATATTTTATGTATTATATAATATTATATATAAGTTATTACTTTCCATAAATGGAAATATAATACAATATTTGCTGTACAGAGTGATCGCGTTTAATATTACCCACAACAAAAGTCGTAGGGATTTACGTAAGCTATTTGCAATATATGTTTTCGTATATATAGGTAGCTGCAGAAACGAGTGTATGTTAGTGATATATTTTCAAATGGGCACATGGCATTGCTCTGCACCAAAATCCTCCTTGCCAAACTAATATGTTATTTGAATAAGTTTTACTTGTGTAATCCTTAGATTGACTTTGAAATTGTCTGATCATGTGCCCGAGTCTAGAGAACCTGGACAATACGTTCCGACCAATAGGTGGAGTGCTGATGGCTCGGGTTGCCGAAAGTACCGTGCGATATAGATGTGACAATTGTCATTTTAAATAGTGTTTTTAGTACTATTATTTTGATTACGCATAAACAACAATTCCTGTTTCATATGTGGTGAAGTTACTCTGAAAACCCAACGAAAGCCTTTAAACCCACTTGTGAGAAAAGTTTACGAGTTATATTTTGGTTGGAAAGTTGGAGATCAAGATAAAGCTTGAGCTATTTGTTGCAATACTTGCTTTAAAATCCTAACCGGTTGGTTAAATGTTATTCACAGGACTATACAATTTGGAATACCAGTGCTTTGGCGGAAGCCTCAAAACCGCGCTAATGACTGCTATTTTTGCTTAACAAAAAGCACGGGGTTTTGTGGTAAAAACAAACATGAAATTGAATATCTTAATATTCCCTCGCCCATTATATCTATGCCTTAAAATGTACCAAGTATACCCATCCCCAAGTCTCCAGAAAAATACAAAATATGCTCGAAATTGGATGAACTACACGATTTTACGTCAAAAGCCGAGTTACGAATGTAGCAGCAGAAAGCACCACAATTTTATATGTCAGGAAGAACTTAACGATCTTGATTTGGATCTTCCCAAAACAAGGACAGAGCCCCTGGCATTTCGTCTGCAGCAGTGGAATCTCCTAATAGAAGGAGTGAGGATTTCTACGTATCAGAAAACGGAGTCTAAGCTGGCAGTATTTTTTGCATTTGAAAATGACTTGCTTTATTTTCACGATATAAGAGACCACATATTATAAATGGAATATATGTGCAGATTTAAAAGTTATTGCACCGTTTAAAGGATTGAACATCTGGTGTTGTTGTTCTTTTTAATGCGAATGGGCTAGCAGGGCCAGAAACCAATATTGTGTAGTTAAAGAATGGCCGAAACGTAAAAACATTGTGCCCGGTCCGAAAGAACGTCCTTAATAAAACCTGAGAAGCAGAAAATGCATTTATCTCCCAAGTCCATAAAACTAAGGCTTATAACAAATTTCGTTGGAGAAGCAAATGCTTTTCTTTATTTGAAAAGGAAATTCTCGCATATAAGTGAGGATGAAAGAAGGCATTTTTGTTGATACGCAAATACGGGAACTTTTCAAGGACAATAATTTTGAAATTGCACTTTCGGAAAAAATAGAGCGTGGACTGCTTTGAAAAATATAAGTAGCATCTCCCTAGGAAGTAGGAAATTCGAGAATTATGCATAACTAGTTAAAGAACTTACCCAATCATTTCAATCTTACAAGGAGCTAGGCTGCAACTCACTTTTCTCCACTCGCATATTTGGAATGGAAAATGGATCCTAAACATATTGGCGGGGTACTGTAGGCCCTCAAAAGGGAAACCGATTCCACGAAAAAGGCAACAAAATAATTTCTTTGATTATATTCTCCTTTTAAGACCAATAAAAAGTATGTTTTGTAAAATAACTGTGACTTTTTAGTTTGGAAAAGTTCATTATATTTTTATAGCTTGGTTTTCTGATATTTTATGTTCTTCTTATTTTTTCTATAAACTACTGAAAGATAAGTAACCGAGGTCATATTTGAAATTACAAGGAATGGGGTGATACATTTTCTGGACGAGTCTTATTGAGGTAATGACTTTGCCACAATTCCATTTCAGATTCTATTTTCATTTTCACGCTAAAACAAATGCGGTCGCCACATTAATTGCCGTTTTTTCAAGAAATTACTATTATTAGTTTTTTCACAGATATTCAATGTTAAAAAAAATAATAGCATGTAAATATACCTACGTAGTGTTTGGTGTTTTTGCTATGTATTATTTATATTATTTATTTTTATTTTATGTAGTATTTTTTTCCGAGCCGAGATATACTTAAATCTCTAAAAAAAATCAGTGCAACTAAATAAAACGTAACTTATAAACTAATCAAAACCACTAAAAAACGCAATTTTTAGAGAAAGTCGTATCTTGCACTAACTGGAAAGAGAAACTAAAAAAGTAAATTTGGGCTAAGCTTATGTTTTGATTAAAATAAACATGATTCTTGAGGTAAGTTCTATATAATTCGTATACGTAATTATACTTTATTACTAGATATTTAAGCAGAACAACACACGGAACTGCATTCCTAAACTGGTTAGACTGTAACGGACATATTGAACTTCGAATTTTGACCAGAAAAAATCCATCATTAGTCAATTTTACACAGTAGTTTAAATAATATTACGTAAATCAATTATGCTTGTATATTAAAAATGAACTTTTTTACAATCGCTCAAAAAAATAACAATTTTTAAATGATTTTTCGTTCAAAAAGTGGCACTTTTTTGCACTAGCGAATAACAGTTTTTTTTGCACTCTTTTTTTGTACGCCTTCTTTTGCAGTAGTGTAAAAAGCAATTTAAATAAATAAACAGACTTTAGAATTAGTTATTTATTAACGAATCAACACAATTTACCATTAAAATGAACATTACAATTTGAACAATTTCTTAAATTAACAATAGATGGAGGCAGCACCTGATTTTGAATAGATTCATCGGCAATATTCCGATTGCTAGTTGGTCCAGCAAAAGAGGACGGTGAGGCTTCACCTAAAGATACATCCATTACCCTCCCTACAAAATTGTCTGGCATTGCAGAAATTGAAGTCCGGCCTTCTTGCTGTTCTGTTCGTGTAATATTTTGCAGTTTTTTCTTTACTGCAAAGGGATTCATCAACTTATCCTTCTGCAACTGTGGATGATTTCGAACCTCCGTGTCTTTTTTGGCTTAGAATGTCTCTTCCTTTATCTGCCAATAAAGTAGCAGAGGAACGCCTAAAGGCGTGACCAGTATAGAGCTGCGGGCCCGGTAAAATCAAAACTTTGCTATTTCCTAAGGGATTTGGGCAAAAGTATTAACTCCTACAAACTGGACAGGACACGTATTGTTTTTGTAAAAAACGACAAGTCTCTTCTGGATGTTTGTGGGCTACGAAAGTTGACGTATTTTCGGTAACTCTCTACTCCCTTGGTAATAACAAACGATCTTGATTTATCGGTTTTTGTAAGTGGGATTCTTACCAGTAAAATATCATATTTTTGTTCTATGTCACAAATGGTCATTTTATTTAATTCATCTCGTCTACAAGCACCTGCCATTCCAAAAATTGCGACAACCTTCATCATTAAATATTTGCTTCATTCAAAAATTTACGTATGTCTTCTTTGGAAAAAACTTTTGACTTTTTTGATCGATATCCCACTGAATTTCACTTTAAAAATGCCATCAACTTCGAATAAGTCTTATCATCTATGTTTTCTTGCAGAAGCAGCGTCGATTTTACAACTGAAAACTCGGACCATAAAGTTGACGGTTTCACATCTTTTGATTTGGATTTTTTGATGAACTTTGCTTGACACCAAGCCTTATACCTTTCATAAGCCGCTTCGTATATCAGTTTTGACTTCATTGGGATCAGTCTTGATGACCCGTTTCGGTGCTGGTGCCCTTAACCACCCACGGATTTAAACAATTTTCGACTATGCTATGAGAAGGGAATGTTATTTGAAGTACTTTAGAAGAAAAAAATCTGCGGACGAAACATTTTTGTAAGAAAATATTGACGACAATGAAAAAAAAATGATAACGTACCGCATATTATTTGTATTCACATCCTGAAAATGATACTGACATAACAGTTACTAGCACAAATAGAAAGTTTGACTTTTTTCGCGGAAGCCTCACCGTAATTATTTCCATTACTTTGAGTTAGCTTAGGTTAGCTTTGGTTAGTTTAGATTAGTTTTGGTTCGTTTGGGTTAGCTATGCTGGTTGGTTGCATTTCAATTAGTTTGAGCTAGCTTTGATTGGGTTAGTTGGGTTTAGGTTAGTTTGGTTTCGTTTAAGCAGGTAAAATCTAGCACTGAAAGTTGCATCTAATTCGTATCGGTTAGTGTCAATTGGTTTCAGTTTGGCAATGGATTTAGCTTTAAAGTGGCCACTTTAATCATATTTCGTACATTTTTCATTAAAGAGAACAAAAATATGAAACTGTCACCGGAAATTTCAGTAAACCGTTGGGATATATTATTTTATTTTTTTCATTAAGTGCACATGACATTATTTTATTACAATTTGGCAACAGTGTGAGTGCGATGTCATATTGTGCATGATGTAAGTTAAAATTTCCTATTTTAAAAATTGTTTTTTATTGTGTGAAAAAAGGCTTCGTCCACAATTTTTATTTTTTTAATCTACTCTATTTTACATGCCCTTTTGGTTAGATAAAAAAAAATCCCAAAAATCCGTGGGTGGTTAACGTCACCAGACCCCAATAAGATTGCAATACAATTTGAAATTAAATTTGACACTTCTCATTATTATTACCTTCACAATTTTCACGCTTCATGAAAAAAACTTGCACTTTTTGCGCTTGTTGCATAAATAACTATTGTTCATTGAGTTGTCAAAATAGCTTTTAAAATACATATAGGGGCACTCATATTTAACGAGATCAGAAGCAGCAAAGATTTGTCACGCTTTCTAAACGATCAAAAATGGATACTTATTAAGTGGAAGGTTAGTTAAAATACTTTGATTCGTATATAATAATACGCATATTCTGATATTATAAAGTGATAAATTGAAGCATCATCCTGGGTTCTTCACATACAGGGTGTCCGAAAAGGATAGGAATGTATTTGGGATCGTGAAAAGTATAAGAGATAAAAAATTGGTTAAATGGAAAACGTTGTATGATATTTAATTGTTAATTCATAATAATGAATTTCTTAATGAATTTTATTTATCTTTTTTCATTTTCGACAGATTTTCAAAATACCAAAAAGTTTTATTTTTAAATACTGCTGGTTTCATGTAATTTTTAAACTTTTGTTTGTGCCTAATATATTTTTTCGACAAAACATAGTAGAGAGTTCAACAGTCGTCCTTGTCCTACGCTGTGTAATTTGGTTGTGGATTTTTAATTGTTCTTTGTTTTTTGTAATGTTCGTTGTAATCGGCAATATATTTATCTTGATCCTGTTTTGAGGTATGGGTATTAAATGCACGACAGAAAAGCAAAATTTTGGGAATTCTGAATCTTCGTTATCCTTTTAACAAGAAATCATGATTTCTATGACATGCATATGCATTTCATTTTTATACTGACAAATACTGTACCTTTCGTTAAACCTTTATTTACGTTAAATTACTTGAAAAACTTTTTTTTGTATTTTCTATGTAAAAATCTACCAAAAAAATGCAAGACTTGCAGGAATATTGGAGCAAGACCAAGACCAAGACCAAGACTGGACCCTGCAAGACCAAGATCAAGAGCACTTGTTAGACTGCAAGACCAAGACCAAGACTAACCCGGTCTTGGTTCCAGGGCCGTTCTTAGGACCTCTGCCGCCTTTGTGCAAGCATAAAAATGCCGCCTCTATATTTTAAAAAAGCATTCAGAAAAAATGCTTATCAAAGTGAAACGTCCCTTTAATTAAGCATGTTCCAGTATAGCTAGAGGGTTGAAATTTTCAGGACATGTAGCCGGGGTAAAATGAGGATCCTGAACGAAAACTGGACCACCTCCCGTACCCCCACCTGTTCGGCCGGACGTGGGGGGAGAAGAAAACAAAAACAGACAGGGTCAAAATTATTATATTTTTATATACGGGGGCTACCTTTGACCATCTGAGGGAGCCGGGGCTCTAATTTAAGGGGGGATTTTGGAAAAAAAAAGGTTTTTGCCGATATTTCTGCAACCTCCTTGAATACCCAAAAATTTTCGAAAAAATTGGAAAAAAATTGATGAAAACGTAAAAAAATATTCGGAAAGTTAGCAGAAGTATTATAAAACAAAATAAGAAAATAATAATAATAAAAAAAAGTTAGAGAAACGCGGATTTCGGTGAAAAAACGACGAAGGAGTGCAGCTACAAGGTCGGGGATGGCAAAAATGTGAAGAAAAAAATGCATTATAAAAAAAAATTGAAAAAATGGGAAAAAATTGATGGAAACGTAAAAAAAATTTCGGAAAGTTAATAAAAGTATTATAAAACCAAATAAGAAAAAAATAATAATAAAGAAAGATTACTTAATCTAGTGAATTTGGAAATCTAGAATGTTGGTAATAGATGTTAAAATGTATTTTCAATAAAAACACTGGGAAGCCAGTTAGCAGTAAAACTCCCAACATAAGCAAAATAAGTATTCTTTGTTCAAAGAATATCCATCCCCTTTTATGGAAACTACACATGTTTACCTTAATACTTAGTATTTAAAATAGTATCCTTTACAAGTTATATGAAATCAAATTGTATTTACGTTATGAAAAAGCTTTTCTTGGTGAAGCTTGAAAGAACTATAATGATGAAAGAAAGCAATTGTTATTGAAAATGAAGAAAACATTGAATTAGTAAAGCACTAGGCAATATGGTGGCTTGAATTGATGTATCAAACGTATATATCTTAGTATTATGAGAAATTTAACCATGAAGAAGAGTTTAGTGATTCTTATCAGCATTTTGTAAAAAGAAAGCTAAAAATTTCTGTGGTCACAGTTTATTTCGCTTTTGCTATTTTAAAAGTTATGAATGGATTGAAAAGGTAAAAAAAAATCTTTAGAAAATCCAAACTACCGTGCGGGCCGGGCCGTGGGACACCTTATATCCTTGCGAATTTTTCTTTCTTTGACGAGAGTAGAGACGGCGTTTTTTGTGAGTTCGACAACCAAAAATATAAAATAAATCCATTTTTATTATATTGAAGCATAAAAAACTGATTGTTTGCAATGTGAATATTACGAATACTATAGAGGGTTTTAAGTTTTAAACTTTGCTTCTGTGGAATGTCTTAAGAATGAAATTTAGTTTTGCATATTTTTAATATTCAAAAGGTGGAACCAGTAAAATACACTTAGTATTTTACTGGTTCCACTGGCGACCTGCGGCCGCCCGTAAGGTTCGCCGCCTTTGTGCCTGCACAACCTGCGCACCCCTAAGAACGGCCCTGCTTGGTTCTTACAAAAGAACTATCGGGTATTTTCAAATTTTCAAATTAAACGATATAAGTCTTTAATAACTTAATTGAAATTAGTGGTTTTGAGAATTTGTGCCAAAGATGACATTAATTGATAAATATAAAACAGTTTTATTTGAAATAGAAACGTATAGAGTGGGTCACGTATTGGTATTTTAAAAATTGAAATTTTCGCTTTTTGATAATCTAAGCACCTCAGACGGCTTAACTAAAAGCAGAACAGCTTGCACTATCTTATCTTGTTTTTTATATAATATTTAATGTGTAGCCTCCAAAGTGTATACTGGCCAAAATCACATCCGAAAATCGGTCACTACCTTCCGGTCTATATGCAACAACGCTGGTAGAAATTGATTGGCATTTGTGTAATTTGATTAAAATTCAAATTAGATTATTGTAATTATGAGTATAATTGTCTTTAAAAATTTGACTACTTTCTAATTCATTAACATACAATGGGGCGCCGGCGGCCGAGGTGGTACGAATACGGTATAATTTTCCTTGCATTCACAAACAAAATGATTTTTGACAAAGCGCAAGACCGCAAGACTCTTGCATGCTTGGTCTTGTTCATGCGTAAGTTTTGCAATACTAGGTCTTGTTCCTGCATAAGTCTTGCACTGCTTGGTCTTGGTCATGGTCTTGCAGACCATACCAGTCTCGCTCATCATCAGTTGTTTTAGAGACTTTAAATACGGAGTCCCTAAGGGGCCCACTTTTGTTTGTCGGCTATGTAAATGATTTGAGTCATCAGATGATCCAAATTGCGAGTGCTAGATTCGCTGTTGACACCACTTTCACAACTTACAGCACCAGTTTTGATGATTTAAAACTATTGGAAATTACTATAGACGACAAACTTTCGTAGGTTCAGCATGCCTACAGTTTAGGAACATCACTGTCAAGTGTTACTTTTTTAATTAGAAGGCTACGTTCTTTTATCAGTTTTAATGCTTTAAAAACCTGTTATTTCGCACTTTTTCATTCAAGAATTGCATACGTAATTCCTCTGTGCGGTCACAGTGTTGCAGCAAAATCAGTTTTTAAATTACAAAAAAGGTCGTTAGAATCGTGCGTGGTGCCCACAACCGCGATAACTGCAAACCTTTATTTCTAAGTCATAGAATAATGCCTTGCCTATAATATATCTATTTTACTCTTATAAATCCATCATAAAAAGGTATGCTACCTACAACTAGTAAAAACCACTCTCATAATCTTAGGTCAGATTTAATTACCATTCCTCTCCACTAACTAACAAAATCAAGCAAAAATTCATTAAATTATAATTTATATAACAAACTACCTGAAACTATGAAGAAGTTATCAAACAAAAAGCTTAAAAGGAAAATAAAAATGTTTTTCTTCTCGCATTGTTTTTATACAATTCGAGAATGCTTAGATAGTAATTTATAATAATGACTGACTGCTAACACGCACGTAGATTATTTTTTTGCCTCAGATGATTACTTTTATATTTGTTAGTAAAAATATGTATGTATTGTTTTTGGTTTTATACTATTTATGTTTTTAATGCTATAAGCTTTGTCAATTACATAGTACCTATATACGTGTATTTAGCTACTAATTTTATATTTTTGATACGTTAGCACTAGGCTATTAATTTTTTTTGCCCACTTGGTATAATGTACTAGTACAAAAATAGTCAATAAAGCTCTACTCTACTCTACTCTACTTTTAAGGGAAGGTTAACGGTTAGCGCTGTAAATACCTTATTAGATAAAATAAGAACCATGTTTTAAAGCATGTGGTTTTGAACATATATGTCTCATTAACAAAAATGTGAACGGAAGACGTAAAAAAATTAAATATACAAAGTCAATTAGCTAACATAAAACAATCGTCTCTATCTCTAGGTTACAGAACTGATTACCATAGCAGATTATGGATGTGATAGATGTGTTTGAGGAAAATATTGAAAGAAGGTGCAACCATTGTAAAAAGAAAATAGTTGAGGCAGTTCGTTGTGTAAAGTGTAATGCTAGTTACCATCAAAGTTGTTCTCATCGAGTAAAAGTCACAATTAACGGCGTAAAATTCGCGTGTTGTTACGGCATTGACAAAAGTGAGATTAACCAACAAAAACAAAGAACGCATAGGTAGTGAAAAGTCAGAGAATCTGCTTACTGAAGTGGATGAAAACAAAATTAAAACTATCATTGAATAGTCTTTCCAACAGTTCTTCTCCCCAGTTGAGAAGAAAATGGACCAAAAACTTAGTAATCTAGAACAATCCGTCCAGTTTATGTCTAAAGCTTTTGAACAGCAAAAAATGCTTATGAAGATGCTTTGGGGGTAATAAAAATGCTAAAAAAGGACAACGCCCAACTCATGCGAAGGGTCCAGTGACTGGAAAATACTTTGGATGGGATTGAACAGCATGAGATAGCTAAAAACCTGATAATAGTAGGCGTTCCAAAGCAAAATGAGCCCAATCTACATAAAATAACGGAAAATATTTTTCAGGCCATGGATGTAACACTGGATGATCAGGACATTAGAGAATGTTATCAATTGGAGAAGGACGACAGTCGAAAAATCATGGTAAAATTTGAAAATCCTGCAAGCAGAAAGCAGATTATGGAGTGAGTCAGGCAGCTAGCTGAGGGGAATCACTGTAGGGGTGTAACCTGGAGGGACAAGATAGAAAACTATATCTCAACGATGATATGACTGTTTATAAAAGACAACTATTCCAAAAAGCTAGGGAACTGAAATCAAGGTTGAACTATAAGCTATAAGGCAGTCTACACTTCAGATGGTAATATTTTTCTAAATAAATCTGATGGTGATAGACCTGTTAAAATAAAAACAGAGCAGGATCTACGGGATACGGAAAATAGCTCAAACTAGTTTTTAGTACCCGTCACTCTAATGGATAAAGGTAAGGTTCTTGTTAAGTACATGGACTGACTTTCGCTCCTTAATGTGTTGTGTGATAATCTTGCTCAAGTTCCTTTTTTTGCAGATTCCTTAACGGGCCTATGTATAATACATGTAAATATACATGTAATTCCTGAATTCTACTGGTAAAAAATTTGATATCATTGTAATGTTAGAGACTCATACAATCAACAGCAAATGTGATTTGAACATTCCAGAGTATTCTATATTTTGGAATGAAAGCATGCTAAATAAATTTGATGGGTGTGTAATTTATGCTAAAATAGAAATATTCCAGGAATGCCATATTATCGAGGCAAATAATGTAAAATGTCTTAAAGTTACGGTATCAAAGTGTGATAGAACTGTTGATAATCCTAATGATTTCATAAATAACTTGGCTGTTATTTTAAAAGAGAGGGTTATTGATCTTAAAAAACAATGTACCATAAATCCAAACAATATAGAAATATTTAACAATTTACAACAACTTATAAAGAAAACTAAATATCAGCATTACAGCAAACAAAGATTCAAAACTGCAATAATGATCTCAAAAAAACTTGGAAAATTGTAAAAGATGCCACCAATGACATAAGCGGCAACTGTGATATAAAAAAAAATTGCTGATGAAATAGCAGAACCCTGAATGATCCTGTCTTGATTGCAGATTAATTTAATCATTATTTTAGTAAGGTAAGGCAAAGGTTGGCAAGCAAAATAAAAAGGTCAAGACCAAATTACATAGAAAGAACAACGACTAACTTAAATTCTTTTATTTCACTCCTTTTACAGAAAATTAATTAATATTACAAATTAAGACCTTAAAAAAATAGAGCAAGTGGAGATGATTTAATAATTACTTCTGAGGCCATTAAACAGAGCCACAAATACCTGTTAAAACCTCTGTTGCGTATTGTCAACTCCATTTTCAGTAGTGGACTTTATCCAAGTATACTTAAAAAGACAAATATAGTGCCTATTTTCAAGCAAGGAAATAGAGAGTTAACCACAAACTATCGGCCTATTGCTCTAACAAGCACAATAAACAAACTGGTTGAAAAGTGCATTAAATTGAGACTACAGTCTTTCATAGAAAGTAATAACTTATTCTCAAAAAACTAGTTTGCTTTCAGAACGAATGCCTGTACTGATAATGTCCGTTGCCGAGTGACCGAGGCCATTGTTAGTAACTTAGATAGAGGCAGAAAGGTTTTGGGAATATTTTTAGATTTGGCCAAAGCCTTTGACACTGTGGCGTATCATATTTTGCTCGAGAGCCTGGACGAAATGGGAACTAGGGGAACAGCAAACAACCTCATAAGAACATGTTTGGATAAAAGATCACAAAAGTTAAAGTTAAAAACTGTTTAAGTAGTTCAGTCTTTGTGGAGTATGGTGTGCCGCAGTGTACTGTGCATACTTTCAATTTTGGACGATGGTGAAGTCTTTTGCTTTGCGCATGATACGTTAGTGTTGACTGTCTGAGAAACGTGTGATACAACTGTTAAAAGGGCAGAAGTTGCAATTGCAAATATAAAATGCTGGTTAGACAATAGTTTGTTATCATTAAACATTGACAAGACAAAATTTCTTGTTTTTGCCTTGAATGGAAAAACATTATCTAACTGTCAGAAATTAAAAATCCACAGAGTAGATTGTGAACCTGAAATGGGTGTTTGTGATTGTGGCGAAGTTGAAAGAGTGAGGTACATAAAATATTTGGGTATTTATATTGATGAATGTTTAAAATGAAACAAGCATTTAGAATATGTCACTACCAAAATAAGAAAAGTAATATATAAATTTTATGAACTGCGCAATAGTTTAGCTTTTAAATTACTGAGAACAATTTACTTTTCGCTTGTGGAGTCTCTTAGCCATTATGGGTTAATTGTTTGGGGTAGTGCCTGTAAGAATGTTTTAAATAGTCTAGATGTAGCTCAAAAATTAATAATAAAAATAATTATGTTGAAACTATTGTTACAAGAAAGCAACTTATTAAATGAAGAACAACTATATATTAAAGCTGTGGTACGATTTATGCTAAATAATGATTATTAAAAGAATGTAATAGGATATACTTTGTGTACAAGGCATGCCACAAATCAAAATCTTTCTTTGGCATCAGTAAAGCATGTTGCAGCAAAAACACATGTTAGCTTCACTGGCCCTAAGGTATATAATGTTTTACGTAATGATCTACGAGGTAAACCATTTAAGCAAATTAAGACTAAAGTGAATGACTGGATTGTACATACAAAAATTTCTTTGGACTTCTGATTTTAATGGTCTCATTTCTCTGCATTTTATATTTTGTTTGGGCTGAGTTTGTGGTATGTATATACTTAAACTTATTTGTTATTATTGGTTTAATTGTTTATTTTTTCGGATGAGCTAATTCAAATTGTATTCAATTAGTTTATTCGCCAACAAACACAGATCTTTGATCCATATTGTTGGCTAAATATGTTTAGTACTAGGTAGAATTTAAATTGTAACTAAAATTTTATTATATTGCTGGCAATGTATCCCTATGTCTAAATAAATAAATAAATAAAATAAATAAATAAGTGAAATCCCTTTAAACAATTTGAAAACAGCTAGACATTAATTTCATTAAATTTTTTTTACACATATTTTGATTAGCGGAACTTCAAAATTGCATTTAATTCCCGAGAGTTTCGATACATTGGAAATCGATATTATAAATCTTACTTATTCAAGTTATTTCACATTATTGGCCCTATTACCAACATTGGTATTGGTAGAAGAGCCATTGTAAAATTAGCTTTAAGCTTATGATAATAGTGCCTCTTAATAGTTCAATATAGTTATTGAAGTAACATATTTTCACACGGTGAAGTTTTTCTCTTACTAATGAATCTAGTGATTGCAAATCAAAAAATAGTTACATGTTACTTGCAATGAAAAAGGTAATACTAATTCGACCATTACGGTTATTTTTTAATAAGCCTTGGTTGTTAACATTTTTTATGATAAGGAACAAAATTTGTATGGTCATACGTATGATATTATCGCACAATTGTGCCATACAAGATTAGTCACAGTATGAAAACGTGTGTAGGTTAGATTGGGATGGATCCCAGGGCATTCTGGTATAACCGGGAATATTGAAGCGGATACTCTTGCAAACGTGGGTAGAATTTTGAATGTTCCCAGAGATAAGGTCATTGATGCAGTTGAAGTATATAATAAGATTAAATACAATCTTAAAGAAGGATTTAAACAAAATTGGGTAACTTCGGGGCTAAACAAAAATTACCAATATAACAAGGTGCAGGACAAATTCCCAGTAAAAAGATGGTTTTCCTTAGTACCTTTTAAAGACCGCAGGCACATTACTACCGTAATTAGGATGAGAACTGGACATTGTTTAACAGGTGAACACTTACACAAACTTAAAATTAGGGAATCTCCACTTTGTGAGTGTGGACAATTAGAAAGTCTGAATCATATCTTTTTTGAATGCCCTATTAACGAAATCAGGTCTTTCGATTTATATAAAGAGTTCATTAATTTAGGATACACTTCACCCATTACTATCAATATGATTTTAGCTAAACCCTCTAGTGAGTCAATCAAAATTATGATGCAGTTCCTTAATTACAATAAAATAAAACTGTGATGCTCAACTTATAATGGCCTATCCAATGTCCTTAATCCTAGATTTGTGTGTCTTTTATTGTTTTCAGTTTGCCTATGTATGTGGTCGTACTAACATTGGTCCAATTACCAGCATCATGTTAAGAGCTGCTCAACTGCTTACATCATTAATTTCACAGCACTTTGTATAACCGAATTAGTAATTTTGTAGATGGTCACGGGATGGTCTAGAGCCAGACACGACGTGGTCATTACGTAATGGAGCTGGCAATTGCCTAGAAGCAAAGCCATAAACAAGCAAGCAAGCAAGCATTATTTAGTTCTTCAATAAAGTGTGGCACAGTGGCTAGCTTGTGACTCTGATGGTGAGTTTTTACAGACAAAATCAAAGCTAAAAGTTTGAGAAACCTAAATAAAAGTAATCACAAGTCGATTACGTTCCATAAATGAAGAGAGAAAAGTTGGACACTGGTGAACATTTTGCAGAATTGGCTGTTGTTTTTGGTTCGAACTAAGGTTTTGATCTTTTACAATTTATATTTAAATTATCGATTTGCGTGGTCGGACAAAAGTTTCAAAAACATATTAAAATGGGAAGGGATAAACCATTTTTTTCAAATTATAATCGCTTTAGAATATTCTCAAACCTCCTATAATAATATATTCAATAGTTTCACACTTATTATTTCGCAATTAATGTGCATACAGGGTAGCCCGTTTAAGAGGGGCCTATACCTTATCTCGAAAACTACGGGGGTTGCAAAACAAAAATTAAATACAAAAGTTGTTCCTGGTAAATTGATAATTTTTTTTCGTATTTTTTTAATGGTCACTGCTTTTTTAATGAAATACCCTATATTTTATTACATTTTTGGATTCTACTTAAAATTCTAAGCATATTTGATGTATGATATTATACCTCTAGAGTTAGTAGTTTCACAACTATAAAAAGAGTTGAAAATCGGTACACTGGCTACTTTTCACCTTGGTAGCAAGAAGACCATTAAGGATGGAGTAAATTGAATTGCACATTCGTATCTTAACTTTTCAAGAGTTATCTTATGGTGTTAACTGATGGTACGTACCGAGGTATTAGATTTGGTACTCATGATACCACCTACCAGTTGGTACCGCCAGATAGCTCTTGAAAAGTTAAGATAGGAATGTCACATTTATTTTACTCCATTTCTAATGATCTTATTGCGTGATACAATAACTGGAAGGTAAGATACTCAGCGGTTTCAAAATCGCTTCTCTCTGCGCATTGACATTACAAAGAGAGTTATTCCTTTGAATTATAATGGTAACAGCCCCAATATATACACAGTTTTCAGATTTAACTGAATGGTTTGTTTTATTTTGATATAAAATTTAGTAAATGGAGTTTTGGATGATTTATTAAAGGTAATTTTCCATGATTAGCGTTATTAAAAGTTTTTTTAGGATATGAATTTTTCCGCTTTGGCTGATTGTGGCAAAACTTTGCGAACAGATTTATTGACTTTAGTACATTCAGTAAAACACAGGACTCATCTCTCAATAATACATTTACACAGAATAAAGCGAGGAATAAAAGCTTATAATTTTTAATAACATAAAACCTTTTCTTCTTTAATTAAAACAGGAATAAAAAATGTCACGTTCGGTCATATTGACTTGATCCATGTTAAGCCTGTTTTGTACAAGCCTCTTCGTTGAACTCTTACACCCATATCTTCAGATGATGCCCTGGTAACAGGTTGTGTAATTTGAGTCTTGGTTTGGAGACTCATAGCGCTCCCCAGCTAAGGATTTGATATAACTGATAGATGGCCGCTCTGGTTTTGTTAATTGTGTTAGTTTATGTGACTTAAAAGTCAGACATTTGTCCATGTGCAGTACCAAGTATTGAATTTCATTACTCCATTGAATCTGTTCATCTTCTATTATTATGTTCCGGCCAGGTGTCGGTCTTCTTTTTTTGGAATAAAATGGCTCTTGCGTCTTTTGAGTGTTTATCTTAATTTTATTTCTGTCACATCATTCCTGGATATCGTCCATATTTTCTCAAATTTTCCTGCTATTCATGGCAGCATTCTTGTGCTTTGTTAAGATTACTGTGTCGTTTGCAAATAGTGATGATCCGACGGCCGGCCAGGTGCTTTTATAGCCGTTCAGGTGCTTTTATAGCCATTCCGTACCTCTGATATTTTCGAGAAACATCTGATATCGGAGGTTCGAAAAGCGACTGCATACGGCCACGAAGCAGAGTGAAATTTGGAATTATGTGGGTATTTCCGTTATTTTACGTCTTATTGACACTTCGTAGTTGAGGTGTCATACGTTTAGGTATGACACCCTCACGCGGTGTCGCAAGATTGTGCACAATGCACAAAAACGTCGCGCTTCGGTATATTACAAGTTACTTTTTAAAATAATGTGATAAAAATAGTGATGAATTTTTGCTGAAAAAATAATAACTCCAAATTCTTAGGTGGTTTTTATCATCATTTTCGCATTTAGAGATCAAAAATTGCTACAAATTGCCTTTTACATTACAGTGGCAAAATGGTTGTTTACTATATTTTACTTTAGGTACATTTTTGTATTGAATACCTCAGCACTGCGTCAAATCGACGTTTGCAGCGAGCTTCATTTTTAATATCTATATTTCAAATTTGATCACCAATACCATTTAGTGTGGTTAGCGAAACAACGTTTTGAAATTAAAACTAACATGTAATAAATATCTTATACAGTCAAATAATCAACATTTGACGTCACGGCACATTTTGTATTAAGTTCTTAGGCTTATTGGAAAAACCATACGGATTTCGATGATAGTGTTGTTGCTTAAACCGGTTAGTCAATGTACAAAGTGACGAAGTTTGTACTCTTGTCACAGACTCTGTTTAATATTATTGCTCTTATAATATTGAAAACTAGATATGCAAGATTGATATTTTAAGAGTGTCTTAAGATTTTCTGCTTTTGAAATTCCTAAGGCGGTCTAAGTAACAGTAGGCAAAAAGAACATTTCACGTCGCCTTTCAGTGTGAATTTGGAGACATTTTCAAATATGCCTTAAAAAGAGAGAAATCGTTTTTTTGAAGCTCAATTAATTTGAAATTTCTTATCACTAGTATATTGGTCAGTATCCTAGCCTACCATGTAGGAGATCCACGTATGATTCCCGGTTGGAGAGCCCTCAAGAGATTTACGATCCCTTTAGAGTATTAAACTACTATCGTTTAGTACTCAATTCAGCTCAAGAAATTTACGCCCTGTTGAGAGTACTAAACCAATCAATACTCAAATACTCATTTCAACTCAATGGATTTAAGCCCCGTTGAGAGTATTCTAATCAAAACTATACTATTTTTAAACAATAATAATGTTTATTTTCTCTGTAAGTAAAACGATTCTAATATATATAGTTATACTACGTATTATATTCTTCATGCTGTAAGTTAAAGAGCGGAAAATAGAAATACATGGTTAATTAAATACATTAATTCAAGGTGGCTTTGAAGGTTAAATATAATACATTATAATGTAAATAAATATAAGAATCATCAATTGCTTGTTTTTTACTTATAGCCTGAGATATATCTGGTTTCTTTACGGATGGAAACCTGCATATTTTAAAACTGGGCGTCCGTATTCGGGAGCCGAATACTTTTATTAGTTCCTATTTTACCCTGCTCCTTTGGGTTTCTTGTCAGCTGGAAGTTCAGTTTTCATATTTATCACTATTTGGGTAGTATGCCAGATGGTAATCTCTGCAAGTTAGGCCTGAAATATGATATTGTGTCGTCCCAATTGTAGGCATTCGCTCAACATTTTATATCGCTGCAAGCACGCATTTCCCAAAACTGAGCTTTAACTGACATGTAATTTCAAACTTTGAAAAAAGTTAAAACTTTAAAACTGAAATATTAAGTTTTGTTTTCGTAATGAGTTACAAATATAATCCACATTATGGTATTGTCGGATTTTTGTGGTGTGTAAAAGTTGCCACGCTTTTTTTCTTCTAATTGGCGCAAACCTTCACCTCGGCTTAGAAGAGACCGAGGGTGAATAATATCAAATAAGGAAAATTTAAAATTAAATGAATTCGCAAGTACAGATGCGTAAGCTAGAACGAGTCGTCTTCAAAGCGTGCAAATAGGCCCTAGCTTTAATGCTGGAAAGAAGGGTGGATTATTTATAAGGCGCCACGGGCTTGTAGACGGCACAAGCAAGAAATACCCCAAATCTGAAACATGGCACTCGTTTTAGCCTAAGCTTCGCAACTACCAAGAGAAAATTACTTAAATGAATTTGAAATTTAGTTGATTTGAATTTAATCAATCCGAGTAAATGAAAAATAAAACAATAACCGAGAATTAGTTTAATAATTAGAGCCCTAATTTAATTATGAAAGATAAGTGAGTAGGCGAGTATCAAGAATTAAAAAGTGAGACGCAAAAGAAAACTAATGATTAAAAACAAAGCCGATATTAAACTGCGCCTCTATAGCCAGTGAAGCCGAAACATTTCAAATATAGAGCTCACTTGAATTAAATTGAAGTACCCACTTTTTTAATCGTCCTGATTTCTTCGTTATTTAGGTAATCCAGAAATAATTAAATAACAGAGGCAAATTCAGTAAATAGAAAGTTGATTTATTACTCAAGGCAAAACACAGAACAATTAGATGACGATTTTTCCGATATTCTAGGCGCATATGCTAAATATTACGACTAGAACTGTCTATTATTAATAGTTAGAAATTTTACCCTGTGACTCGAGGCATAAAGGTAAATAAAAGAGAAAAATAAAACAGTTATTAATTGAATTATCTCACTCAATTAAAAGCCGATATTATTAGGTATCTTGGATAGAGCAAAACTTTCAATATCAATTAAGTTCCTTGGCGGCTAACGAGATTCAAGGCGAAATATTACGCGATATAACCAATGTTAGAAACAAACTGAGCTAATTAAAAAAATATAAATTCTTACTTTTGAAAATCACAGTTCAAGTAACATAAAGAAAAGACCTTATTCGATTATTATTTAGGCGCGCAAACCATGGTCTGAAGTCACAGTACTGCTGTACAAACTTATTATGTCACTTCCGTTTGGTTCTCGGTCGGGATAACATCGCTGTTGAGTAGCGGCTCTTTCGTCGGCCATTTTGGGGTAACGCGTGGCAATCGTTCAGGGACCGATTTGTCCCCCCGAGAAAGAAGCGGACGTCATAGCCAGCGTCGTCTGTGCCACTTCATCGTATAAGTGTTTGTCTTTAGCCAAAGGAAATACCCAGTAAGGGGTTTCTATTTGTGCCGTGTGAAAAGTCGGTGGTTGTAACAGGGTCCAGAGCCCGACAACGTTGCAATCGCCCCCGAATACAAAGCCCTTCAAACTGGAATAACGTGTAACGGATGTAGAAGGGTAGCTCTACCGCTCCCTAAGCGCCGGGCGAAGGGTGCACTGGCAAATTGCCTCGTAGCAGCGCCAAACGGCTCCCTTCTTGAAGGGAGTCCATACTTCAAGTTCAACTTATTATGTTTATAATTAAAATTAGGTATACGCCAATAATAAATGATACCTTGGGCAGTCGACTAAAATTAAATCAGTAGTTTGGGCGCTGTCCTCGTTAATCAATTATTACCAGACTCTATCTGACCATAAAGGCATTCTTCTCAGAGACTAGAGAACTAGACAAGGAACTAGGCAACACAACGCCAAATCTACCGAAAGAAAGCGAGAGCTCCCTAATAAGGTACCTGAACAAATCGATACTTCGAAAAATATTTCGCGTTACTCGTCGCAAATTTCGTGAAATCATACTCGATTTTTTTAATATACTACGAGCCTGTTTCGGCCAGTTAAAAAATGTTATAGGTATTGACTGACAAGAATAAAGCAAGCTGAATCTAGATTTTGTTTTATAAGAATAAACTAAGTTAAATTTTAAATTTCAACTGATTAATTAGAGCAAAGAAAATTATCTTAATTAGCAAAAGGAAAAAAAAAGGATTTAATTAAAGCTTAATGCTTGAGCAAAGACAATTACGGTTCGGCGTAAATCTCGGGTTTATTTACCAGAGCGATGAATAATACGGTTATAGTAGAAAAATAGTAATAGTAAAACAATATATAAAGGAGAGAAAAGGGCAGTAACAAACACTAATAATAAAGATAAAATAGCTCACATTCAGTTTGTGGCTTCTCGGCTGTTTTCCAGGTAAAAAAGGAAAAAACCATCAACTTCCTCTGACGAAGAAGGACTCTAACGGTGTTCTGAACGATTCATAATCCAAAGACCAGACTGGCGTGGCCTAATGACTGAGCTTTAAGGGCTAGTAAACGAAACTCTGTCGTTAAAATATCCCGACGAGACGGCGACGGTCGAAGTGTACCCCTACGATGGAAGTGTACCCCCACGGTGGAAGTGTACCCCAACGGTGGAAGTGTGCAACACGTTTTTCTGATTGGAATTCAAAGAGTTTTTTCCCAATTAATTTAAAGAAAATGAACCTAGCCCCGGAGAGTTGCGTTATAAAGCCCGGCCCCTGTCGTGGGGTCGTTTGAGCGCCACCCGTTCTAGCAAGCTAAATGGAAAAAGCTCTGCTGGTATTGTACAGGATGGCTAGGTCAGCTCATAAAATTAACCGGTACTTAGTACTTAATTTCAAACTTTCAAGAAAAAGAGAATAATTGTGGCATTATAATCAACTAACTTAACCTATCAAGAAAACACAATCTAAATATGTAAGGAACAATATATTTGCTACTAAGTTTTTGAAAACACAGCAACATTCTATCTGGAGAAAAAAGTTAAATTAAAATGTGGTTAAGTAAAGACAAAAGAATGTTAAATGACTGTTAAAGTAATTGATAAATAAACAGAGTACAATATGAAGATTGTACAGACACCAATTCAGTTGGAAATACTCGCTTCTATATGCCTTACCATTAAAACTATGACGGTCGCTTGATTCATATGATAAAGAGATAAAATTCAGAGCGGCTCTAGCACTCGACAAATGAATGAAAAGAATGAAATCATACAGCCAGCGCTTGACTTTTATTAAAATGAGAAAACAATTCAAAGCAGTCAGATTAACTGGTCCGATAAACCAGTGAGTAAATTAAATTAATCAGAATCAATGAGCTACCTCAGAACTCGGCATTCCATGTTTGATTTATATGAATAGAAGAAAACGAAGAGTGATTATACTACTTGAATAAACCTAAGAAACAATAAGACGCAAAACCTATACCCGGATCCCGTCGTCGGCACTTAGATACCTAGGAGCGGCTCTCGATGGCCTCTAGTGAGGGAACCACCAGGCTATAGCCCTTCGATGAGGGTTCTGGCCCTTCGCAAAACGTGGTGGCCCTTCAAGGAGACTTCTGGCCCTCCAGAAGGAGTTGAGGCCCTTCACTGACGCTTCTGGCCTTCCAGAAAAAAAGTTGTGGTCCTTCAGCTTCTGACCCTCCAGGGAAAGTTGTGGTCCTGCTTCCGGCTCTCCAGAAAAACCCTGAAATAATCCACTACGCATTAAATAAAGCTCCCTTACTTTATGGAAAATCACAGATACCCTCCCTCTTTTTAGTATAAATACATCTTCTTTATAAGGCAAATTTCCCCAGACAAAAAAACCCATGGACTTACAATGCCCATCAGCAAATAAAAGAGATACTACGGTTCGGACAACTTGAATACACAATAATAGGTATGAATCACTCCCAAAAGAATATATAAATCCCACCATAGGATCCAAATTAAAGTTACATTAACAAAAAATTCGGTTAGACAAAATGGAGTAGATAAGATAACCTATGGGAAAAGCAAATGGCGTTATGTGCACAAAAAAGGTAACACAGATAAGCTATCAATTTCATCAATTTAGGCAAAACGGTAGCGATATTTACCTTAAACTTGGACGTGAGGGTTGACTATGAGAGATTCGACGGTATCGGTCTTATGGGACGAACGTGGAAGCCGCTGGTACAGCATGTAGATCCCGAAAAATCGGTCGTGTTAAAACACAAGCAGAAACAACACAATAGATCCCCTATCAAAAAGGGTTGTATTATAGCACAATAATACTAAAACGTGAAGTTTCCAACCGTACTCGCAAACGTTCCCCTTACGTTCCGATCAAACTAGTGAAAAGCCGTCCACTCCTTTCGTCAATTGGCCTTCGAGATTCGATGCTGCGTCACAAGTAGTGAGGGGCGGAAATATGCCGAGTGATTCGATATAAGGATCATGATGGAAACATGATGGCGGAGGCCACAACTAATGCATTGAAAACAAGGGATTCACGAAATAATAGAGAATATTCCCTAACAAAACGATAACCCTTTAGCAATTCGAATCGACAGCTGGCATTCACAATAAAGGGTACATTCCTATTACTCCGTCGCGAAGGTCACAATTTTTTGCAGGCTTCACGAACAACATATGGCACATCGTTTATCAACTAACATAAATAGGCACAACGGATTCTAAAAGCTAATACAAATATATAGCTAATCTATACCTAAAATATAGTTAATTCATATTAGGAAAGTAGCATTTTCAAGCGAATCAAATTAATAAATTTAGAATTAATAAGCCGACGCGATGGCATTTTCAAGCGGCCAATTATTAAATTTAGAACTAATGAACCGATGCGTGCAAAATACGGCATCCTTTTCCCTAGGTACGGTATATAAATAAAATTTTAAAATTGGCAAAATCGAACTGTTACAAGTGTACCCCTAACGGTGGAACCCTGTAAAGGGTTGCTATACGACTAGCTCGTTGGAACGCACAGGTAGGTTGTGGGCGGACAAAAGCTTCTACTTAAGGCAGGATCAAATCCGAGCTATGGGGTGAGTTTAAGGCACTAACGAACAAAACTAACCAAGGTTATCAAAATAAGACTCTATAAATTGGTCGGTCAGAGCAATCCCATGAGGTAAAGCAAAAAAATAATTCCAACACGACCACTGTCTTAAACGGCAAGCCAACGTAGAGTGGTTTTCTTCAAAAACTCTCCGGAAACAGTTGCTTTCTCCCAATATTCCCTTTACAGCTATTTCTAGCCAAAAAGAGTATAGTCATCCGTCACGTGGCCACGAGCTGTCATGCCCCATAATTTAGCAGCGAAGCGACTTCGAAAGGAAAACGCAGAACTTTACTTTACTTTACATACCAAAGCCCATCTTAAATAATTGTGCGACCTAGACAAAAGGAAATAATCAATCGACCCACGCACTGTTTTATTAGCGAAACATTCAAAGGTAAATCACAATGTCAACACAAAAGAAAGAAAGTCCCTAAACGGCACGCACGTTCAGGAGTTGGTACCACAAACCGCTACAGAAAACTAACGGTTCTAATTTTGAATTTCCGGTAGGAGGCAACTGCAATTCGCTTCCAGCACTGCATTCACCGGTCGGACAATAAAGTGATGTGGGAAAAACAATGCGCATCATATGACATTTTTATCTCAAGCATAAAATTCATGAAACGAATAAAAAGTTCTTCGACAAAATATTTCTTTAAAACATTTGCCAGCCTATTGTGTGGAAGGTTACGTATCCATTCGCCTATACAATTAAAAATGTTTGAAATAGGGAATTCTAGGTTTTTGTAAATAACTGAAATTATGCTTGCCACCAAGAAGGTTTGGTTGTTTTGTTTGCAATAAAATATTCATAATTTGTAGTTGAATTTTCAAATAAATTTATATATTTGGTGACAAATAATATACTATCTAAGATGTACTTACATTTTAGCTCGATATTGAGCTTAAAATGATGTTACCAAAAAAATAGTGTGCTTGTGGACTACACACCAGAAGTGAAACTTTATGCGTATGAAACAGAATAATATTTTTATTTTATGCAAATTCACTGACATAAACGGTAGTACATACTATACATTAGACCCCGGCCCATTCAACGATCGATTTATCAGCAGTGGCGTGCACACAATGAAAGCACAAATGCATTGCCTACCCTGATGTTTTGACATTTTTTATATTTTCTCATTTAATTTTAATCCTGATAATATAAATTATAATTTTACTAATAAGTATAATCCAAATTTAAACAGCTTAGCTTAAGCGCCAATTAAAATATCAATTATATTATAGAAAAACATCACAGTCTACCACTCATATTACGCTACCTATATTAAACGGAATAATATTCTCCGACGGCAACCGCTAAAAAGCATTCCATAACAAACCGAAGGCATGCATTCATACCATCAATACTGGATTTACTACGGAAGGGAAAAGCAGTGCTTGAAAAAGGACAGCCAAATGAAACGTTACATAAAAAGAAAAGAGACAAAGCATGCGAAGATGTTCGGGGCCGACCGACGACGCGACGCAACGATAAGTGCTGTTGCCAAAATGTGCTCTCTTTAATTAATATTTTGGTTTGATAGACATTCTTTTTTACCAAGGATCATATTATTATTGTTTTTTTGCGCTTTAGTAATGGGTTTGAAAGCGATTACCGGTACATCATTACAGGGTTTGGTTAAGAAAGCTTTATTATTTAATAATGTTTAAAATTACAGTACATGGGGCATCCCTAAATTTATTAATATTTCGATATCTGGGTATTAATAACGCCATGCATTTTTTTGCAAGACACTGAAACCCGATAATACAACACCGGCATGGGCCAGCCATAAATAAGAATAACCTCAGGTTTCCTTTTCTATGTGCCCTATTCTTGTGTGAGATTGGGATTTGACGCCCTGCGCTTTTAGTTATAGTTTTGAAAGTTTAGTTAGTTTAGTACCTATACAAGGGGTTGTTGTTTTCTTTGTGGGTTAGTTTTGTTGGTTAGAAAGAAAACCTCGATATTTTAATAAAAAAATCCATGACAATTATTAGTGGCTCTGCAGGTGTCGTCATAAAATTAAAATGTATTGTTGGCTATGCTTACTCTTTGGCGAAGAAGGAAATTGTAGAGTAAACGTGGGTATATTGATGTAAATAATGTGTCAAATGTCTCAGAAAAACAAGGCCAGTCCACTAACCATTTACAACGCGTTTTCTTTGCATAGTTTTGACGAAACTCGAATTGAAAAGGCTTTATGCCTACATTTTTTGGAGCCTCAAAATGGACGTTTTTGGGCGTGGCACCTAAAAAAAAATTCTACCTACAGCGGCGCCTGCAGCGGGCTTACTCCTTCTGTATCATTTTCTATTATGTTGCCTACCCTCTCCTAAATGGCACTGCACGCCACTGTTTATCAGATAGAAAATGGGTGAGTTCAGCGCGGACGACGTGGAAGAGACGAAACGGAAATAACAAACATAAAAAAATCCTGTTAAATAAAGCTGCAAACACACCGTTCACGTTATCGATTTGTTCACGTTAACGAAGGTGTGGCGCGTAAAACCCTTTTAAATATGTTAGCAAGTTATAATGAATAAGATGATACCTACCCTTAAGGATGCGGCCAGCGCAACATGTGTGCTCCGACTTGCTCGTCGGCGTGGGAGTGGGTCAATTACTTACTCTTGACCCTGGTCAAACTGATATCCGCAGACCCAAACTAGAAGATCCTCGGTCTTAAGAATCCATAAGGGCGATCCAAATCGACGACTATCAGCTACACAAGGGCGATTTAAAATCCAGACGACTACTAACTACACTTGTTTGGTTGAGGCATTTTAGAGCAAATAAAAGACGGTAGCGTTCGTGCAGGTTTAAGTTTATTGGCGTTCGTTAGGTTGATGTTAAAGTGTTGTCATATTTCTTTCAATAATCAACATAATATAAATATAAAACAGGTAAAAGTGCTCAATTGGAAACCAATAATAATCTATATGTTCATAAATATAAAGACAGTAACTTGAATTAAAATTGCGTTATAATGGAAGTGATAGATAAGATTGATTGAACAATTATTAGGCACGCTTTAGCTATAGCGGAAGTAACAATATAACACCAAATGATTACGAAAGATCAAACCAATTTCAACAAATTAATGAATAACCACAATATACCTAAGGCATCTATCGTCTCATCATACAAGTAATTAAAAGTTATTAGTCTAATAGTAGCTACTAACTTTGCGCGCGTTTACCATGGTAGACGACTCGCAGTTGTACATAAATTAACCTTACTGATTTAGATCATTAAATACCGTGATATAGAATTATTATAACTGGATAGCCAATCATTTAGTACGACAATCTTGATCATTTAAGACAATATAAATTAAATTGCAAAAATAAGGAATGTAATATGAAAAAAAACTATGAGCATTAATAGATCCACAATAGTAAATACAGCAGTTAATTAGAGTCGCATTGGTAAGCTGTTCCTACACCGAAACAGTACCGAGTATAGTTATATCAGTACCACGTAGGAAACTAAAACACGCGAGATGATACAACGCTGGAAAATTCTAAAACACGCAATCTAATACACGCTGGAAAATACTAATAACACACTGAAAATACACGCTGGAAAATATCGGTAACCTAAACTTATCTTTACTGGTCTTCGTCGATATCACCTACGGCCTTCTGCACGTGGACTACTGCTATGCACCTTGGGACCCATAAACTCTCAGTGGCATTTGAGGTAATGCCCATACCTATATGGCTACAGTCGGTATCTGTAGCTACTTGGTTAGCTACTTAGTCTCTCTTCAAGCAAAGCTCGCTCCAAATAAAATAGCTTGCTCCATATACCCAACTCCAAGCAAAAATAGCTCAAGCCAAAATGGCTCCGTTTAGACGGATAGCTCCCAGAAAAAAAAACCTTAGCTACGTAGGGTTTTTCCATGGTAAAGACGAATTGGGAGCAACGCTCTCTCTCCAACGGGCACTCCTCGAGGAAGGAAACGGCGTACTTTGTTCGAGTATCCATTGCACGTGGCAAGTCACCAACCAAAAATCTTGACTTCAGGCAAAAATCCACCAATCCACGGTCAAGCCATTTACTACAGCAACCTAGTAACTATGCCACTTTATACCCGAAATAAGTATAATCCCCCTTAGGGTAAATTAAAAATTCTTAAACTTTTTATCAGGCATATGCACTACCTCCTTCGAGGCTTTTTGAAGAAAGGGAACGAAATCTGGCTAAAATTGTTCGTGAAATTCAATGTTAAAAAGCTAGCAAAAACTCGACCCACAGGCCCGCTTTACACTTTCCTGTACCTACGTAAAATACTACCAGCCGGTTGTCGCCAAATCTACTAACATCTGCACGTACCTAAGGCTGTATGAAATTATGCATTGCTGGTAAAATAAAGAAATCCAACGATATCATTGACGATAACCAAACAATCAACAACTAAATCATTCCGAACAGCGGCCATTCAAAACTCCTGACATCAAATCTGTTCAAAGACCTAAAGGTACCTTAAGCTAGAGCCAGTGTCCTTGCTGGAACGCTTGCGACGCAATTCGAGCGACGTTGCCAAGTTAGGAAATACGCGCAATCATTAAAACATCTTGCCTGCATATTTTTAAAGCGAAAGCGAAAAACAGTCGTTTAACCACAAACTAATGGTAGCTTATCGATTAATTATGTATTTTCTCTTGATGGTTTGAATCGTAACCACGTCAAAATCGCACAACGACCGCTAAGCGAATATAACATCTGGCACCGTTCCAAGAATATCCCTTCCATTTATTATATACGTCGATAGGCAACCAAAAATTCTTATTTTTATTCGTGACTAACACGATTTATTATTATTGTTTGAAGGTTATATCAACAGTAAACATTAACTGAATTTTAATTTTTCCCTATAAAATATTGGACAAATACCCAGGAATAATAACTGAGAAATCCGAAAACCAATGTTTCTTACATTCATGAGACCGTTTTTAATGTATATTATCATCGAAAAAAAATTGAATTTTTTGAACTGCATTGCTATACGGCCTATAACGTAAATGTTTTTCCGATAGCGAGCGGCAGAATATGACACGATTTAGTGATTGATTATGTACCAAGCAAGTGACATCAAACAGAAAAAATCAAATTTATAGTCAGCTAGACAGGCTAGCATAATAGACGCAGGATTAAGGGTGGAATCACTGACTTTTTTTACCTCTATCTGTTACATGTTTTCACGCTAAATTGACATGTAACAAAGGTTATATTTAATATGTAATACATTTTTATAATGAATAAAATAAACATATAAACTAGTAATACGTATTAAAACAAATAGTAACAAACTAAAAAAAAGTAATAAAAATACATTATTTTTTTGCTAAAAAAGTCAGAAATTTGTGTTTGCTTTTATGGTCTCTTAGCCTTTTTATATCTATAAGATAATTAAGGTCAATGCCACTTTTTCAGCCCACTGGTTTACTACACTTAGAGACTCTATAACCCTATCTGATGGAACCGATGGAGTCGATAATTCATGATTTTCTTCGACCATCTCAACCTCGTCACTTTGACAATCTTCAGTAACATCATCTTCAAATTCATTGTCACACTGATTCCACTTCAAAACATCAGATTCGTTAAACCAAATTAAGAAAATGTACTGGTATATAGGGAGAAAATACAACTTATCTCAGGTATCACTATATGTAGAAGTTCAAGTGATTTGGAGACCAAGTTTTCATTCTCCCAACGGCGTTTCAAAATAGCGAGTGGCATATTTTCGTCGTCATCATTATTTGAGCAAACCCCATCTAAAATATTTTATAATTTCAGGATTAAGATGGTTCCAAGCTGCCATTAAATTAATTACTTAATCTTTAATAGTCAAATTTTTTAAGGCGTCAGAAACGTTCATGTTATTTTCTATTACAGTAGATAACATATTGTCTCTGTAGTACAATTTTGTTAACCTGATAACATTTTGATCCATTGGTTGTATGAGTGGTGTTACATTCGGTGGAAGAGACGTTGTTACAATTTGCTCGTCCTCACTTTTTAGTTCAACTGCATTTGGATGAGATGGCACGTTATCAAGTAGAAGTAAACCTCTTATCGGGAGACCTTTGTCCTTTAGAAACATTTTAACCTACAAGTAAAACAAAGATGTATTAAGTTAAAGATTTATGAGGCAGAAAATTAAAACTTACCTGAGGGACAAACGAGAAATGAAACCAGTGTTTAAAAATGGTAGCAGTCATCCAAGCTGATTTAGAATGGTCACAGATAACGGGAAAATTACAATTTTTAAACAATCTTGGCTTTGGAGCTTTACCAATAACCAATGGTTTAATTTTATGAGTCCTAGCATTAGTACATGCCAAAAGAGTTATTCGCTGCTTTTCTGTTTTTCTACCAGCCGCAGTTTTTTCGGCTGCCGAGACAAATGTTTTGTCTGGTACTGTTTCATTAGCATTGTGATACCAAGTTCTTCTAATTTATTTTATCTTGAATTTTAAATGGATCCACAAGTTCTGATTAATTTTTCTCCAGAAATTTTCAAAAAGCGAATTCCAAATCTTTTTTATAACGTTGCAGCCACTTCTCACTGGTTGTAAATTTCTTATCATTTTCTTTAATTTGTGAGTGATTTTTTTTTTGTTTTTTTGCTTGATCGTATCCCCACTTACAATAAAATTTTTATTTCTTTGCTCCAGAAACCACACATACATTTTTTTCCATTCTGGGAAACTCCGAACTCTTTTATGTTTGCCTTTTACCTGGTACAACATATGTAACTTTCACAGCTTTAGAAAACACTTCCTTTTTTGTCTTGTTTTACAAATTGTGGATTTTGCCACACCATGCTTTTTCGCTAAATACGTAACACTTTGCCCTTCATTTAATCCTTTGATCACTAGCGATTTCTCATAAAGAGTAAGTTTTTTTAAGCGACATTCAACCTATATTTACCGAAATTACGTAACCCAAATACGCAGATACAACTCGTTAACAGCGAACATCTAACTGACAAAAATAAGTCATTATGTGTTTCTAACTAACACGACGGGGAAGTACCAAATATGCAGTATCGCGCATTCGTATAGACCGAATTAAACCTGATCCGGAAAGAAAACGTACAGCAAGATCTGGAATCAATATTCAACGAGTCAGAGAAAACATAGAACGTTGAAGACCTGGACAAGTAATAAGTTGTAGGAAGTTACGAAGAGCAACAAGAATAAGAAGAACATCTTAAGCATGACTTGAATTTAAAGGTTTTTAAGATGATAAATTGCCAAAAAATCACTCAACATATTAAACAAAAAAGATTGGAGAGATGCCAGCAGTTTTTAAATAGATTTCGCACAAGAGATCAAATTAAGAAAGTATGATTCACGGATGAAAAAAATTCACAAAACAACAGGGTATACGCTAATGTTGAAAGAAAGCGAGATACCCCGCTGGAAAATCTCCTCGTACCACAAAAACATTTTACGACATCAGTAATGGTATACCTTGGCGTTTCCATTTCTGGAAAAACACGGTTATATTTTGTTGATGGCAACATTAACTCCGAAGTTTACCAACGAGATATTTTAGGGCATACGTTGACTGATATCGAATACGTCACACTCGATTATACCTTTCAGCAGAATGGGGCTCTGGCACATAGGTACCTCAAATTCTACCATAAAATATCTTTGTTAGAAAATTGCCCTGATTTCATTGAGCCAGAAAAGTGGTCGCCGAACAGTCCAGATCTGAATCTTGTAGACTACACTATCTGGGAGAGTGCTGGAACATATGGTGTATTTTAACACAATAATTTTAAACAAAGAGCAACTGAAAACGAGAATTTTGGAATGTGGGAAGAATTTCCACAACAAATAATAATTAACAACTTTATCACTAAAACGGAGTTTTATCCACAATACCGAAACAGAATTGTTGCACTCGACGCGCGTTTCGCTAACCATGTTAGCATCATCAGGAGATGATTAAAACAATCAAGCAGTGGCGCAGAAGGGTTCAAGACGTTGTCAATAACGAAGGAGGACATATCCATAAAAACTTTTTGTGAAATTTACTGCTGTTGTCTCAGATTATCACATTTAAATTTGTTACTGATAAGAGTTGGAAATAAATTCGATACAAGAAAGCTGAAAAAAATATCTTATCGTTATTTTTTTGCAACGAACTCGAAGACACCAATTTACTAGAACCAAAAGGTTTCTGGTCCACTTGATAGCTTCTCAAATATCAAATTACCATCTTATTAGGAATTGTTGCGCGAATGTCATATCCGAAAATCATCAAAACATTTTCATTATGCATATTATTTAAACTTTCACAAGAAAACAAAACACAGCATCAACTAAACCTAAAACAGAAATTAAACAGCTCTCTTTGAATTTATAAAATCAAAATAAATCCTAATCTTTAGAAAAAAAAACCGCATCAACTAAACCTGAATCAAAAATTAGACAGCTTTCTTTAGATTTGTAAAATCAAAATAAATCCAAATTAACCTCACAACAAAAGTATTATGCATATTATTTAAACATTCGCAAACGTTCTAAACGTGAAACAAAAACTAAACAGGTCTCTTTAGGGTTATAAAATGTAAATAAATCCTAATCTTTGGAAAAAAAAATAAAAAACAACACCAACTAAACCTGAAACAAAAATTAAACAGCTCTCTTTGGATTTATAAAATCAGAATAACTAAACCTGAAAAAAAGTTACATCTAGCTTTTACTTTGCGATAATAAAATAAATAAACTTTTTTAAATATTTTTTAAATGTTAGGTACATATTCAACCATGTACCGATATTATAGGTTTAATAACTACTTCTGTATGGATGTTTATTGGTAAATAAGTTGCCAAAAGAAGAAATGGCCTTCTCTCTATTCAGATTAAGCCAACCTGTTATATCATTACATGTTTTAGTGGAATTAAATACCGTTAGATTACGGATGAAAACTAAAAAATATTTGGTAAACAATTGGTTCCTTCATTATGTTTGTATGAATCGTGAATTTTAAGTAGGACGCACAACTGCTAACTTTATGCATATCAAATGGTTTCAGACTATATTCAGTATGTATTTGCGCATTGTTGTGTATTTAAGTATCAAAGTGTCCTTTTCAAACTTATAAAAATGTGGTTTATGGTTTGGAGCCAGATGTTATGCGCAATAATAATAATAATAATAGCAATAATAAAATAATAATAATAATAATAATAATAATTCGCTAAACGATGAAATACAAATTACAACAGCTTTAAAAGTGCTGATGAATAATACCATAGTAATGTTTAGATTACGCATCATCTGAGGAAGGTACTATGTACTGAAACAATTGTTATGAAGTTTTACTTATAACAGATAAAGCTGGGAAAATCAAAAACAAATGTTTTTTAATTGATCACAGGGTAAATAGACTTCATCAAGTGACAGTCAACTCAATCAAGTTAATAAAATAGTAGGTGGTGGCGTATCGTGTCAAAACTCGAAATGGTGCAACCTTTAAATTTAACTAGCTTTCTCTTCATAAAAGGCATCATTATTTCTATAGTGTCTTCTTGTACGATTTTTTATGTAGCTCTTCGTAAAATAATTGCTTGCACTATAGAAAAAATATTTTATTTATTTATTTATTTAGAACAACAGTACTCAGAGGAGATACTTCCAAATAGTACAGTAATCAATCACAGTATCAATAAATGCAATATAAACTAGTTTTAAAGCATTACACACCTAATACAGTAAATGCAAGACTATAAATTAATGTGACAATAATAATAAAATACAACTCAAACAAGAGCAGGTAAAATAAATAATGAATACCCAAAATTTCCAAACAAGGAAGGTACATGTCATGACAGAAATGCAAGACACTATGGACTTATCAGTCATTGAACGAGTGGTCATGCTAGTAAGCTAGAAAACGTTTCAGCTTAATTTTAAACTTATGTGTAGACTTCTCTAGTTGAAATTCAGTGGGAAGATACATATTAAAACACCCCATAATCCAGTTTGTGCCTAACATCAGCGCTACATCTGTGTACTGAAAATGGATCAATTAGACGAGTGCTCCGTGAAAATTGATCAAAACGAGTAGATCGGGGCAATCAATCTCATTCGTGATGATTTTATAACCAAGCAGGATTGTTAAGAAACATCGACGAGTCTCCAGACTTTTACATTTATCAACTCTCTTTAAATACGTGCAAATTTGCTAGCCTTTGGAAATGTTCTCATGTAACTGCAGTCTGGAAGAGCAGAGACAGAGATGATATAGAGAATGACCGTCCCCTATCTGGTATTGATTGTATGGCCAACGTTCTTGAGTCGATTGATGTCGGCGTACTGATACCTAACTTCAAAAATCTTATATCTGAACATCAGAATTGTTTTATGGCGGGACGTTCCTGCTGAACGAACCCCTGTTTGTACTCTAACGATCTAGCAACAGCAATCGACGCTGGAGCTCATATAGTTCGATTTTGCTAAGGCGTTTGATAGGATTGACCAAAGAATTTAAATTTTTAAGCAGTCATGATAGGGTATTACGGACTAAGAGGAACTGCTAGTGTTAAGCTACAATTCTTGAGAAATAAGGGGGAAAATTTATCTGTCCCTGGTCGTCTCTTTTCGTCGAGATGGACCAACATATCAAATACCATAATTGAGCTGTTAATACTGTCATTGGGCAGGTTTAAACTTGCAATAGACCGGGAATGTGGAGCAATATTAGTGGAGTCAGAATTGAAGAACACAGACTGAAAAAATGCAGCAAATAAATCAGCCACTCCCTTGGGGTCACAGGATTCATTAGACCAAAGTTTCATTCGCGAGGGATATTGACTAGGTTTGTTTTTCGAGAAATAAGTAAAAACTTTAATTTTTTTAGACGACAAATCGATGTTTTTACATTTTCTCTCAAAAGATGATTTTCCTCACATTTTCGATAAAGAGAAGTATTTAGAGGTTCTTCTTAAAAATTCTCTATCGAACAGTAGTCTCGTTTTTTCGATCCTAGCAAGTTTTTGGGCGCTAGAACGACCCAAAGACCTAAAAAAATTGTTCGCCATTTTCCGATTCTCGCCAATTTCAATAAGATTTTGGAGATGGTCAAAAGAGACATGTCTATACAATTATCGTGTATCAAAGCAACATTTTGAAAAATCGCACATGTGATGTGAAAACCCAGAGAATCGTATCGCCAAAAACAAACGACCGTCGGTTATCTCCAAATGTTGCCTGATCTATCAGGCGATGTGCCAAAAATAAGATTCATAGAATGCAGCAGCTGATAATTTTAGATGAACCTGGTTGAATTTGCCGTTGAAACAGGCCACCATAGATATGCAAATTAACAAAGAAAAGTACTAAAATAAGAAAATTCGCCGACAAATTTAGTATTATAAGTTCGGTATTATAAAAAATCTTTAAAAATCACTTTTATATAGATGTAAACTATTTTAATTGCCTCTTGTTGCACGTACACATCAAATGGGGACTGTTTCATATAAAAAGGCCCGTAACAGCAAGCAGAACGGAGTGTTTAAAATAAAATCCACTCGTTTTGACTGGTATCTTCATTAGTTCATTTTTCAACCTTAGTAACAGCTGGAGTTTATTTATTATTTCGATTTTATCCAGTATTATCTAATACAATATTAATAATTTTATTATTTATTTAAAATTCCACATATTTTCAAATTCATTATTCATTCCTTTTGGCTAGAGACTGGTTCAATTCCACTCGCAAAAGCTTTCCACATATTCTGACGTCCTCACGTTTCAGCTAGAGATGAGTTCCTCCCACACTTTATATAGTTTCGCAATTATCCGATACATTAAGCATCTCAATGATTTTCCTTAGCCAAATGAAATTAAGAACAAATCCTAAAACCCGACATTTAGCCAGAGGCGCAATTCGCAGGAGAATCGATACGGCTTCCTTACAGATAAGTAGATTCTTCGGTTTCACCTAATTTATTTACGATTTAATCGCTAGACGTCATTTTAAGGGAGGGTCGAATTTTCAAACCTAGTGCTTTAATGTAAACAGATTCTTGTAGATTGCGCGATTTTGATTAGGTTTCGAGCTGGGAGGTGATTAGGACCAAATATGTCCAAATAAACTTTCACCCTCTTATCTCCGAATAACAATCGAATAACAGTAAGTTAGGCTAATGGTGGTAAGGTCCTTAAAGAATACAAAACACAACAAAGGGTACAGTGGTCCTACGGGACACGAAAAGAACCTACCGGACACGAAAAGATTTCTTTGGGACAACCCCCCAAAGAACCTTGTGACGTAATCTCCGTGGGAGTATCTTAAAATTTACATATAATATATACGTCCTGGACAGATCTTACCCGTTACGCTCTCGACTTGTGTGCAAATTATCCTTAGTATGTGCATGTATACTCTAGGGTTTAGGTTGCGGCAACTGTCCCCCTGCCCCCCCCCCCCCCCCCCCCCCCCCCTCCTGACGTCCATGTAAAGGCACATACTTTGGATGTATTTTTTTTATTTATTAAACCGTCACGGTTTACTTTTTGGTAAAGAAAAATAGGTATAAAAATGACTATTAGGGTTTTATTGCCAGTATTAACTGGTCACTTAAAAAGTGCACAAATATCTACTTTAGAACTTACTATCAATCAGTTGTGATAAATCATCCACTATTGTTACGATCACGCCCAAAGGGTTTCGGCCTTTAGGTACAACGAATGTGCCATGAGCAGCGGCGTTTCACCGTGTTTCGTTAAAACCCCTAGAACGAAAAAAAATTACAATTTTTTTCCACCGACTTATCTCTTCTTAAGTCGCCGTCTCCTCACGAAGGTTGGCGATCCAAATGGCTAGCATGGTCTTGAATACCGCAGCTCTGAAGATGTCTATTGATGAGCATCCAAACCATCTTCTGAGATATTTTAACCCTGCCGACTGATCTCTTTCCTTGTATTTTGCCCTCGATCATGAGTCTCAGAAATTCATATTTCTCGCCTCTCATAAAATGACCTATATAACTCGTTTTTCGTTGTTTTATTGTCAGTAAGAGTTCCTTCCTTCCTTATCTCTTCTTAAGCCGCCAGCTCCTCACGAAGGTTGGCGGTCCAAATCGCTAACATGGTCTTGGATACCGCAGCTCTGAAGATGTCTATTGATGAGTATCCAAACCATCTTCTGAGATATTTTAACCCTGAATGTTGACGTCCGCCGACTGATATCTTTCCTTGTATTTTCCCTCGATTATGAGTCTCAGAAATTCATACTTCTCGCCTCTCATAAAATGACCTATATAACTCGTTTTTCGTTGTTTTATTGTCAGTAAGAGTTCCTTCTGTTTTCCCATACGCCTCAGCACCTCCTCATTTGTTTCTCTTTGTACACATGGTATGCGAAGCATTCTTCTGTACAAGTACATTTCGAAAGCCTCCAGGTTCCTCTCTAGACTAGAGTTAAGAGTTCAACTCTCGCAACTGTATAGTAAAACCGAGAAAATGTAGCACCGGACCATACGAATTCGGAGTTCCAAGCTGAGGTCTGATATTGTGAGGAGTGTTTTCATTTGTGTGAACACTCTTCTAGCTTGTTCAATTCTGGATCTTACTTCTTTCTTTGGGTCGATCTGATCATTTATTATTGTGCCCAGATATTTGAAGAAGGATACTTGTTGTACGATATTCCCCTTAATCGACAGGTTTGAGTTGATGTTAGCTTTTGAAAAAACGAACACTTTTTATTGATATGATCTGATGTTGCTTGTTCTACTCTCACTTCGGCGATTTGGTGCCAGTAAAAGTTGGAGATGATGTTTATTTCCTGTTGGTCCGCTACGGATTCTTTCAGGGTTTCGATCAGCCTGCAATGCCTCACGCAGTCGAATGCCTTTCGGTAGTCTATGCAGCACGCGAAAACTTTGACGTTCATGTCTCTGCATCTCTGTGTCAAGACGTTAAGTGAGAACAGTGCCTCTCGTGTGCCAAATCCGCTTCTAAATCCGAACTGTGTATTATCCAATTGGTTGTCACATTGTGTGTAAGAAGAATATTTTTAGCACATCTGACATCAAACTGATTATCCGGTAGTCGTCGCACTGAGCGGCGCTTGCCTTTTTTGACAGGGCTACAAATGTTGATTTCAACCAGTCTGATGGAATCTGGCCTGTGGCGTAAATAATATTAAAAATGGATGTCAGGGTATCTAAACCCGATCCTTCTTGCTCTGCGATTACCTTTATGATCTCGGCATAAACATTATCAGGGCCAGTTGCTTTCCCATTCTTCTAAGATATAATCGCATGTGTTACTTCTAAATTTGTGGTCCTACCTCATTCAGTACAGGATCTGATGCTGGTAGTGTTTCTGGTCTCTCTCGTTAAAAAGTACTTCGACATATTCCTTCCATCTTCTCAACCTGCCTTCGATACCCATTATTATTTCGTTGTTTCTCAAGATTCTGTGGTTTCTGCCCTTGTTGGTCAATTCCTTCACCTTTTTGTGAATAGTAAATGGGTCGTGCTTCTCCTGTAGCTTCTCTATTTCCCTGCATCTATCAGACATCCTTTCCTCCTTCACGTTTCTGCATTTTCGGCAAATGTTTTGTTAAGTTCCTTATATATTAAGGGCGTGCTTTTATATTTTCTTCTTTCTTCCATGAGCTCTAATATTTCCGTGATCATCCATTCTTGCTTCTTATCATTTCGTTTGAACCCAATTTCGGTATCTTGTAAGTGTGTGATTGTGTCTTTATGTTCTTCCAAGTTGTTTCTACTTCCGTTTGCTGGGATATATTCAGTTCATTAAATTGTTGTTCAATTTTTGAGCCCAACTGCATTCTTATAAGAGGATCCTTTAGCCTCTCGATGTCTATACGTTTGGTCTGTTTCTCTTTCTTATGGTATTTATGCCGCTTCATTTTGAACTCCATTACGAGTGAATTGTGATCGCTGTTGATATCCGCTCTTGGATATGTTTTTACCGATTTTATATACTTTTTAAACTCAAGATTCACCAAGATAAAGTCAATTTGGTTGCGTATTATGTTGTTCTTTTTGTCTGCCGGTGACTTCCGGGTGTATAATCGTCTCGGGTGGAGCTTATAAAATGTGTTGGTGACCATCAAGTTGTTTTCTGTGCAGAGTTGCACTAGTCGCCCCTATTAATCCTTACGCCAATACCATATTTGCCCACATACTATCTCTCCTTCCTCTTCCTGACCTATCTTTCCATTACGTCGCTATAAAATTCTTCTATTTCAACATCCGGTTTATCACTTGTTGGGGCGTAAACCTGTATGATGTTCAAGAAACGATATGATGTTCGTATTCTCAGCAACATAAAGCGGTCGCTTATTGGCACAAAATCTGTTACGGCTTTGTCAAGATCGTCGGTAACTACCACGGCTGTTATTGATGTTTTGGATCATTTCCTCCCGAGTAGTAAATGTGTCTTTTCTTGTTCTTTTGCTTTCCTGATCCAGGCCATCTGGCTTCACTAATGCCCATGATATCAATGCTTAGTCTACCCATCTTGGCCTCTATATTCGCTAACTTTCCATGCTCAAACTCCGCACGTTCCAGGTAGCCAAACGTACAATGTTATTGAAAACTTTGATGCTGCTATGTATTGACTGTGTTTGGTCTGTTTTCCCATACGCCTCAACACCTCCTCATTTTTTACTCTTTGTACATATGGTATGTTTGGTCATTCTTGCTGATTGACGACGACGGGGTGATTCTTAGCACCCTCTCTTCATTTAAGAGGTGCCCCGGACTGAGGGCCGATTCTGTGTTTTCGTCAGCCATTAAGATAAATTCGGAAAAATAATACAGTAAGAGTTCCTGTTTCTTTTCTGTACCGCAGTGTAGAGACCTTTCCGCTGTTACAGCTCTACTATCGACTATTCAGTGCTACACCAATCCGAAGTAATTCTTTTTGTGCTGGAGCCTGATCCTGATGAAACTGCTGCCTTTCATCAGTTTGTTTTTATATTATCCCTAAAAACTGGGTTGCCACCTACGCTGGAGTAGCCGTATCGAAGTCTTCTCCGCCTTCTCCACCGTTGTAGGCTTTATCCGTAACCTTGGACAGGGGGAAGCAATATACTACCGAACTTATCCACCTATTCAAGCGAATAGGGCCCACCCCCGCGACGTGTACGCGCCTGTAGGGATTTACCTAAGTGTATTTAGAGAAGAGGTACCTATCTAGTTTCTCTTAGGCCAGGTTAATGTTTATATTTGATGCTGTAAGCAAAAGGCACCGACTTATACCAAAAGAATTCTCTTTTGAAAGCCGAGAAGGATATATCAATAGGATTTATTTAATAAGGCCGAATAGAGATACATCAAACTAATAATTTTTTTTGGCCATATCGGTTGATGTGTGGCTTTGTAAAGTGACATCAAAAGCTGAGAGAGCTGTTTTCTATTTCATGATCACCTTTGACCAGGATAATTTTAGATATCTTGGTATGTAAAACTATAAATAAATATAAATATTGTTAACACAATCGTTTATATGAAAATGATTCTTCTTAGCGAAGTTAAAAACCAAATAAATAGCCGATTAATTGTGAACTATCGTCTGACATTTAATTTAATTTCACCAGGGTTAAATCAA
>MU184520.1:64341-81078 GCA_016904865.1 Pissodes strobi
TTTTAACATGGGATGAGTTTTCTATTGTGTACTATAATATTCTTTGCCCATAGCAAGTACACTTATCAATCTTATCATTCTTAATCATTACTTCAGGACTCCACACCGCACCGCCGCGCGCCGACGCGTTCCACTCGATCGACATCCACCAATCAGATTGCCGCTATCGCCCCTTCACCGCGCCCGCTACGCCATGCAGGGTTGTCACGTCCTCGCCCATCCTGCAACAATTAATGCCCTCATTAAGAAATTTTGTGATAATGTATGCTTTACCTCCTGCTATAATAGGTACTGCAGTATATACCGAAAGGTTGTTGCAGCAAAAACACTATATTATAGTGAGAGGCTCTGGTCCACGAGGAATAAGCAGATCTGATCTATCATTGGTGAGTTGTGGCTGTCACGAGATTGGAATTGACCCTGATGGATTGAGTAAATTTTATTGCACCATCGCGGGTAGTTTGACCCGAAATTTGTCGACGGCTGTTGATCCTATCCCGTTCCTGGATGGCTAGTTTTGCTTTTTCCTCACTCAGATCCATGAGGTTAAAAAGGCACTCATTAACATTAGGAATAGAAAATCCACTGGTTATGATGGAATCTCGGCGAAAGTCTTTTTGCGGTTGTCTGACTGCGCTCTGGGTGCACTGGCTGCAGCTATCAATGACGCCTGGTCTAATGTTGTATTTCCGCCATGCCTTAAATCGGCAATAGTCATACCCTTGCACAAAGAAGTCGATATCAACGAACCCTCTATCTTTTGTTCTATTTCCCTGTTGCCTACCGTCTCAAAAGTTGTTAGGAAAATGGCAAAGAGAAAAATATGCAAGTACCTGGAGGCACATAATTTGATTAGGCCAAATCAATTTGGATTTCAAGAATCAATGGAAATGGTCTGGGAGTTTGCGACACTAAATTTTGTGAGATTTCATAACGATTAGTTTTACTTTTTTTTGTATCATCTCGAAGCTCCTGCCACTTTTTCGGTAGACCTAAATACTCCTGCTATAATTTTATTTATGTAAAAAAAATATCAATTGATATAAATCATAAAAGTAATTTTTTTTTAGTATTTCATCAATAATTAAGGTAACTAAAAATTATATCCTGCCAGTCATTTGATGGAACTTGGCTTCGGCGGGAGCTAGTAAATTAATAGGGTCTTGACATAATTACAGAAAGGAATTTATTTCGACCCGTCGGATTCTTTTTGTTTATTTGTGCACAAAACATATGTAATACTAAAAAAATTATGGATATATAACTTCATCGATATATTCATAAACGCTTTCCACAAAAGTGGTTATATCTTTGATTTCAGAATCCTCACTGTCGCTGGAATCACTGTCACGTTGCATATGCTCCATTTTATCATCGTCATCTTGTTCTTGACTGACCGTATCAGATTCTGTAAAATAATTATAAATAATTTGAATATTAGTGGCATTGTTTTATCTATTAATAATAACTCTGTAGAGAAAATATTATTATTATCTGCGTCGTCGGTTTCAGCAACATTGGAATCTTGTTTAACTTTGCAAGCATGGAAGATTACTTTCGTGTCCGATACTTCATGTGCAGGACATGCTAAATTCGCTTCCTCAGTTCTCAAAACAGTACCATTCACTTCCTTGTACTTGAAACATGTTTCCTAATTAACATATATTGTCTTATTTTTTATGAATGGCGCCCTTGCAGGATTCCTCCAATCTTCTAAAGTGAATTTCACCAAGGCTTCTTTAAAGTTGATGTTCGTCAGTACTGTGGAAAAGTCTGCAGGTCGTGTTTGTTCTCCACCGGTGATTTGATACCGTTCATTCCTACTTGTTCCACGTAGAGTATGCTCATTATCTTTAATCGAAGGGAGAAATATTGATCGAATGTAATTATAATAGTAGGTGCTTTATTTCCCGTGAACATTTGCAATATTTTTTTGGAAATATTTCCAAAGGACACCGGAATTTCTCGCATAAGATGGAAGATGAAAAACCCATGGAAAATTTCGACGTCTACATGTGATGGTGGCTCTGCGTCTATTTTATTTTAGAGCAGTTTAAGAGAGCAGATTTATTTATTTTACTCATTGTTCCATCGATGTGACATAACGATAATGGAACTGGCATCAATGGATAAGCTAAAATTTTAATGGAATGATAGCCTTCCGTGTCAGATAAAGCCGATGGTAATTTCACATATTTTTCTTGCAAATTATTTTTCTGACGAATTTCTAAAATGTCAGTGCATTTAATCAAACGTTTTTGTATAAAAAAAAATAATTTGTTTTTTTTTAATTGCAAAAAAACAAACTGGCTTTAGTGTAGGCATCATGGAAAATAGTAAATGCGTCGTATTCGTATTAAGTTTTCACGTCTGTTAGGTATTACTGCACCAAGCGGACTGAACATCAGTCATACATATGGAATCCAAGATGTCCAAGCATCTGCCTCACATCAGGCTCCATTGTGTACAAAAGGACGTCCAGGTAAGACTCTTTTTCAGGTGCTCTTTTCAAATGAACATTACCTGTCCCTAACGCGTAGATGACTGTATTTGTAAAATTACTTAATGTCTAACGCATTGAGAACCTTTGGATTTGGAATTTGGAAGCCTAGAAATATATAAGGTGTTCGCGCTCAACAACTTTGCTCCTGCCGAAGCCAGGTTCCATCAAATGACTGGTAGGGTATGTTTTTCAGTTTCCTTAATTATCGATGAAATACTAAAAAAAAATAACTTTTATGATTTATATCAATTGATAATTTTTTTACCATAAATACAATTATGGCAGGAGTATATAGGTCTGCCGAAAATGTGGCAGGAGATCATGTTATGTCTTATTTAAATGTTATTGAAAAGTGGAAAAAAGTTTCAACTTTTATTTTTTTATGCATTTGCATTTTTTTTCAACATATTTGGCATGCCGCTGTCAACCGTTGTCCCGCTAACGAGATGGCAGGAGTTCGTTTTCTTGATCAGTCATATTAGTATTACAATATAAAGGATAAATCAAGTTTTATGAAATGTGACAAAAAAAAGTGTCGCCAGCTCCCGGACTAAAACCCATGACGCCATCTTCAGTTTCCTGGAGGAGGTTTACAAATATATTAATGGGGGAAAGGCGGCGGCAGCTGTGTTTTGTGATCTGTCAAAAACATATGACGGCGTGGACTACGTAATACTGCTGTCAAAACTCCAGAGATATGGGTTTAGAGGTTCGACTCTTCCTGGTGTGCGGTGGGCGGCTGTTGGGGTATGTCTTGGGAACCATTCTCTTCTTGATCTATTAAATGACCTTATCCACGTAAAAATTTCAGGAAAATTTACACTCTCTGCTGACGACATCTCTGTTGTGTGGCACAGCCAGGATACTAAACAACTTAGGGAAAGAATTACTAATGACTTGTTAAAGATTGAAGAGTGGTGCGATACCAACCGTCTTTCTTTTAATATTGCGAAAACTAACATTGTAGGGTTTAAGTGTGATATGTACGGCTTGCAGTTGAAGGACTGTGACTAAGCTCCTGCGTGTTTTGATTGATGGTAAACCTCGATTTGAAGATCACATTTTGAAGTTGAGCGTGAGGCTTTCGTCGGAATGTTCTGCAATTAGAGAGACGCGTTTAGAACTTGGCCCAGAGTTGGCATGGACAATCTATTTTGCCCTTTTTGAATCACACAGATATGGAATTTCATTTTGGGGTGTTAGTAGCCGATCTCTGCTGAATATTTTGTTCGTTCTTTAGAACAAGGCTGTCCGCTTCATCGCAAATGTGGGTCAGAGAGAATCTTGCCGAACTAACTTTCTGTCTCAGGGAATCCTTACTCTTACCTCTTTGCTTTTTCTTGAAACAACTTCACTGATATACAAGAACCGTCATAGCATTCGGGGTCCTGCGCCTCAGCATGACACGCGACGGATTCTCGACTTGCTCGTGCCAATACCAAAAAGAACATTAACGAAAATTTCTTCGATTTATAAAGGCAGAAAAATTTAGTAGTGGAATATTTTTTTTGTTGCAATTTTGATTTTGAGTTTTGTATCATAAATTTAATGTTTATATGTTAATACTATAATCTACACGGTATACCTTACAGCGAAAAATTTATATTTTGACATGCTCTATTTTCTAATAAATGAAATTTTTCTGTCATGTTATTGAAAATAAGCTGCTGATTTTCCATGATACGGACATATTCGTAGGTGTCATCAGCAACAATACCGCAGTAGCGACAAGTAGTAGTACGGCTTGCGTACTATTTTGTAAGAGGGGAAAAAAGAAGGGGAACGATGTTGGCATCTTCATATTTAGTAAACAGATCTGTCTATTTTTTTATGTCTTTGGTTTCTACCCGTTTACTGACTTTTATTTTATTTTTGGTATATTTTCTTCCTTTTCTTATTTATGTTAAATTTTATTTTGTAGCTCAAGTTTTGTCTCTAATATATATTCGCTTGATAATAAAGTCCTTTTTGAATTTAAATTTAAAAAAAATCGGAGGGGTGGTAGTGTTTTACATAATATTAAACAAAAGGCCTCTGACGTTAAAATTTTTATAGCTCTAATATTACATTGTTTTGCTCTTTTCACAGATCAAAACCCATTTTTCCTCCTCTGTTAAATTTTTATATTTCTTTCTATTTTAGCGAATATTTTTATTGCTCAAAATGACATATTCTTTCACGTGACTGGGTGTGAAGAGTGAAAGTATAAAAATATTGTGTAATTAAAAAGCACAAGTAACGCAAAATAATGAAGTGAAGTAAATAGAGGGTAGTATTTTATGTGGTTGTATCCGGCTGCCCAATGAATTGTGAACAAATATTATTTTTAGTACCTCACATTATCAGATATCAAACTAAAGGTAACCAGTTTGTTCTCGACATTTTTATAGTGATAATTTTGCAATATTTTGCTCTTATCATTCGTCGAAACCCATTTTTTAAATGAATGTAGGAGTCATTTAAAACGTTTGATTGTATGCAGCCAAATAAATAATCTTACATACGGAAGGCTTTTGTGTAGTACTCAATTTTACTAGCAGAGATCTAGTTGCGCAATAATTTTTGATTAAGTACTTCATTTTGTACCAGTAGGTGTTAGTCGGATAATCGCGAGAACTATGCTAATGCCGGTTTAATCAAGTGCAACGTGCCATATGAAATATTTGCTGTTGAAATAAAGCGTGATTATTGAATAGAAATGTATATGGAATGCAATATGTAGTTAAATTCACAGTGAACTTTTACTATGCAGGTACCTATGCTCCAAATTTGAGCTGAGGCCTAGAGCATACCTCGCTAAATAGAAGAAATGTCTAAATGGAGAAAACATTTATTGGAATATTGATTCTATTTTATCCTCATTGGTACGTGACTTGATAATAATAGGAACACATTATTTAGAGTTAACTTTTATAATTCCATTTATTGTATTTAATTTTTCTTTTTTCAAATATGAATTAATATAATAACGCATTTCCACATTTATACGACTTCGAAAGTTTCCAAACCATTCGAGAAAGTTCATGATATTTGCACATAACTACGTATATCTTTATAAATTTACGTGTATAATGTCGAGTTCATTTAAAGAGGATTCGGTCATTTCGTGGAAAAATGGTAATTTTTCAATTTGATTAAAAATAATTTTTAAGCTTAGTTCAGACTAGAATGTTAGATCTGGTAATTTTACAGATTTTTATAGTCGGAATTAAACCCATTTGTAGTTAACTTCATCCAGGTGAGAAGTACGTATGGCGTAGATATCTTTGCCATTCAATACTTGATAGAAAATTTACTATCGCGTTCAGAAATTAATTGTCTGTTATGTTTTTTATACGTTCAGAAATTAACAAATGAAGATTTAGCAATATATTATATTTTTTACATTCGTCTAAAGACTTTCAAGCTCAAAAAATAAAAATAATCTGGTAGTATTTATTTATTTATTAACAAACTTAATAACAATTATTATAATTAATCATGGATAATGAACAAACGCAGATGATAATTTTAAATACATTGAATTTTTTTCAACTGAAACAAGTTGAAACGGAATCGCACTTCAAATTGAGAATGTAATACAACGAGCAGTAGATGTAACAAAAATGAGCCTACAAAAATTGCGAATAATAGGAAGAATGGTATAAAATTAATTTAACTTACAGGGAAAAATTAAAAAACGTACAATTTAATTTATTTGTTCATGAAAAAAATACTGCTAGGATGAATACGTTAACACATCAAAATGAAAATACCGGTCCAAAAAATTAAACATACAAAATCAAAAAGAATCACATCATATTGCATTGCCACGTTAATGTTATTGTAACGATACGTCTGAATACTTAAATAACGATCATAAAACAAAATTTGCAAGAACAAAAAAGCTTAATCAGTCTCATAAGTATTATCAGAGTCAGAACTAAAGTCAAAGATATTGTCTTGGTCGTCGTCTTCAGTCGTAATTACAGTGGCGGAATGTCAGAGGCATCACACACTCGTATTGCCTCCCAAGCCTCTCGAATTATCTTTTCTGTATGAATAACATATTTTTACCAATGATTTATAGAAATTTCGTTTATTACCTTTTCTCATGCAGCCAGAACTTTTGAAGGTGACCCCTTAAGATTGGAAATATTTAGTATTTTCGTTTACATTCCGACCGTACCATTTCAATTGTATTAAAATGGCAATGGTATGGTGGCAGTCGCAAAATTTTATGTCCTAAAGGTTTAACATGTTCATTAAGGAATTGGTTTTTTCACTAGGGCAGCTTCTGCGTGCAATACTCCATATTTGATCTTTCATGGCATTTTCTGGAAAGTTAGTATTCTTTTTCTTTAACCATTCAACCAGTCTCTGCTTTGTCCAAGGTTTTCTCGGGATTTCTTCTAATAAACCAGAATGGTAACTTGCATTGTCCATGCATAATTAACTTTGGGGGAAGAATGAAGATTCGGAACCATCTAAGTTTTAAACCAGTTTTCGAAGTATTTCCTATGATATGATAATCGCCCGCCTTTAATCCACTTTTGAATATTAAATTCGCGCCCCTGATGAAGCCATCTTTGGTTCCGTCGTGAACCACATTATAACGACGACCCTAAAAAATAAAAGATAACTTAAAAATATACGAAATCATTCTACCAGAACATAAATTTAATATAATTAATGAGTAATGTTCCATGCACTTAGTACATAGAGTCACATTCCGTCATATTGCTCTACTTATGAATTTATAACAAAAAAAAATTAAATATCATTTGGATTGTTTAGGAAGCCCGGCGCTTTATAAGGTCTCCCAGAAATTCACGGCGGAACAATATTATGAGCTTCATAATCTGTAATAATCCTTAAATACAGTGTGGAAAAAAAGTATGGAGTACCCTTAATAATTACGCTATCTTTAGGTTTTATGAGAAACGCTCGAACACGTCAATTTAGTTTTTCAGTTACCCACATTCTGACTGAATTCATTTGTTTTTTTATTGACATCTGTCAAAAATATGGCGTCATCGACTTTTTTTTTAAATGGCAATATATTACATGTGATACATCATTTGAAAGGTCTTTTCCCACTCACTATGTTCCTAGATTTTTGGGTGATTCTGTAACGCCGTTTCAAAATGGCGACCGTTCAAAAGTAAAAATTATCCTAAGTTAACTTCCAGTAAAAGGAAATTTCTTATTTGTAACAAAACTATTATTCAATTATCAATCACACTAAAAAAGTCCTAAGAATGTATCATGTGCTAACATTAGTAAGTTTTTACTATCATTGCCTTGTATTCAAATTTTTTTCTTTTTATAAACAAAAAATGTCGCTCAGTGAAAAAGACCGTATTGAAACTCTTATGATGATTGGTTACGGAGATCATCGCAGATCTACTAACAAGGTACGTGAACTTTTTAATCAAATTCAGCCAGACCGAACGATTTCGCAATCCACCGTTTGCAAGATTTTTAAGAAAATATGAGGAACATGGTCATATTAAAAAATTACCTAAAAGTGGAAAGCCGTACCAGCTTTAGTCACTCTTTATCTTGACCACAATAATCCCGATCTGCCCACTCCAAACATTTGGCCACAACAAACTATGCAAGAGAATTTCGGAAATATCTCGATTTAATGTTTCCAGGAAAATGGATTGGACGACGGGGTCACGTTGAATGGCCACCCAGGTCACCTAATATGACCCCTTTGGACTTTTTTTCGTGTTTTTTTTTTAAATAGACCAAGAAATATTGATGATCTAAAGTGCCACATAAGAATGGTAATACGATATATTTCACTACAAATATTACAAAGTGTACAAGAAGATTATGTTTCTAGACTTAGGCACTGTCAAATAGTCAGCGGACATCACCTTCATCATTTACTGAAATAAGTTTTTCCATTTAGTGTTTTATTCTTAGCAAATCTTTTTTATTTTATTATTATTTCTCTAAATTATGATTGTTCTTCTTTGTTATGTTCTTGTTTTGCTTTATTTATTACAGGTCGCTGTTTTAGTGTACATATTAATAAAACCATGCTCAATACTTTGCTTCTTTTTCTAATGAAATAAAAAAAGGGTTTTCCTTTAACTTAAGATAATTTTTACTGTTGAACGGTCGCCATTTTGAAACGGCGTGACAGAATCGCCCAAAAATCTAGGAACATACTGAGTGAGAAAGGACCTTTCGAATGATGTATCACATGCCATATATTGCCAGTTAAAAAAAATATCGATGACGTCATATTTTTGACAGATGTCAATAAAAAAACAAATGAATTTTGTCAGAATGTAGGAAACTGAAAAATCAAATTGACGTGTTCGAGCGTTTCTCATAAAACCTAAAGACAACCTAATTATTAGGGGTAGTCCATACTTTTTTTCCACACTGTATGTTGCATTCCTAGGCTATATATTGCTTCGCGGTGATTTTTTGAGGATCCGCGAGAGGACTGTAAAGCGTCATAGCTTCCAAATTGTCCGATTAGACCAACTTTTTAATTTTGATTCCTAGTTTTATAAGCTGATAAAAATATAAAACAGACGAAATTATGAAGATTTACAAGGCACCAGTTTTTATTTTAAAAAAATCTAAGAATTAACAATATATTTTTACCGTCACTGTTTTCTCTTGAATCCGTGTGCTTGGTGTCATTTTGCCAGGTACTACGAAATGATTCCTTGAAAAAGATCCATGTCTCGTCAATGAAACCTGGAGTAAAACCTTCCGGACCTAAATTTCGGGTCTGGTTGAGATAAGGTAAGTCCTTAAAAATGTTTTTTTTTTGAATAATGTTGGTATTAATCGATTTGTTTTTTTATTTTCTTTTCAAAAAAGTGAGGATCGTTCAAACATTATAACGATTTCTTGATAAAAAATTGATATTAAATGTTCCTCATATAGGTGCAATAAGCCATACTTTTATGTCAGAAATGTAGTTTTAAGACAATTTTAGCATCAAGTAGCCTCGTTTTTTGATGGTGGGAACCCATATTAATTGATATTTATCTTAACAGGTAGTTCTAAATCATACACCGTTTATTAAGTTTAAATATGTTGGCTACCAACTAACGCAAATTAACCGAAGTTAAGTCGCCCACTTGCGCCTCGCGCGATCTCGCTTTGACTTATAAATCACGACACTCAACCAGACTAACCAAAGCTAACCCAGACTAATCAAAGCAAATCGAAATGATTTCGTCCAGGCTTGCGTGAAGAAAGGTTTAGCTTTGTGCAAATCTTTCTTCACACTAGTGCGTTGTAGCTTTTACGAGACGAAATTAACACAAACTAACCAAAGCTAACCCAAACTAACCAAAGCTTTGTACAAGGCTTTCTTCACGCAAGTGTGTAGTAGCTTAAACGAGACGAACTAACCCACACTAAAAAAACGAGAATTATTTTAAACAACGGATTTTGTTACATTAATTTGGGTTAGTTTCATAAAATGAAGCGCGCTTATTTGATTTAGTTTGGGTTGGCTAAAAGTCGACTAAAAGGGCGACCACTTTGCCTTATTTTCAATAAGAGAAATGTGCAACGTTTGGCAACCTTAACCGAGATCTCTTTGTCAGTGGGTCACTGTGTCAAATATCATTATTTTCACGTTTCAATTTCACAGGTTTGTTTTTCACCTGAGCATGTAGTAAGGTGTTTTATTGATTCTACACAAGTTTAAACTTAAAACTTGAGCTTTGGAGACTCAAACGTGGTAGATCCTCACATTTTCTTGGCTTGATCTCAACCAGAACCGCTTAAACTACTCTATACGACACCTCCGACCCCCGTGAGGAAAAAAGAAAAATTGTAAGATGGACAACCTATAAATTATTATCTTTTTCCACATAATTTGCAATAATTTAAAGTTTGTAATAGTTTGTATGGCATTTTATTACGAAAGTTGGTGAAAAAGTGCATATGAACAAAAACAAACATATTGAACCAAACATAAAATATCTTAAGACTTTTAAGTTTTCATAAAAGGTAAAAATCTAACTTACTTAAATATATTCAAAATAAGTTAAAAATTAAGCTACACTGGTACTTTACTACTGGTAAGGGCCCTTCACATAATGGTTTTATGCCTTTGTACTTATCACTTCTGAGTTTTTGAACTTCTAAATTTAAAACCCCTAGATTAACTTCAGATAAACCAACTTTTTATCGTTTAAGAATCGTTAAATAATCAAATTCCTGTTGAAGGTAGCTGTTCTTAAAATATTAGGTTGATGCATAAGTTCGTAGCGTTTTTTTTTTGAGAATCTTAATTTATCGAATTTAGGTAAACAAAACCCAAAAACTACTCAACAAGGTATTCTCCTCCATTGTTTACCAACGTTCTGGCAATTTTCCTATTCCGCGCATGAAAAAAGTGGGTGGTTTATAGTTGAAAAATTCATCTTGCCAATTCTGAAGATCGGCTTCGTTATCAAAGAAGTTACCTCGCATGTTGTTAGATAAAGACCGTAAAAGGCGAAAATCTAATAGAGTAATGTTAGGAGAATAAGGTGGATGTGGAACAACTTTCCAACCCAGTTCTTGGATAGCTCCTTTCGTAATGCTAGCAGTGCGGGAAAGCATTATGCAGTTGGTTCAAGCAAAGAAGCACATATGTTTACTCTGTGATTTTTGCTGCTCAACGCCTACGGTACCCATACACCAAGTTTTTGCACTTTGCTCATAGAATGCAGATGTCGTACGATCGTTGATTGGTCATAATTCATCAAATCAGCTGATTCCTTAGTTGACTGACGGGGATCGTCATGAATTAAAGCGTTTTAATGAACATTGTTAAAATCGGTTGGCTCCCTGAACATGGAGAGTCATGTCAAAAATACCAACTCCGAAAGGAGCAAAGCTCTTTCGTGTCGTGCTTTCCCCAATAGCGGTCTCCCCGTACATGACGCAAATGGATCTAACGGCCTCCGACGCTTTTGTTTCACGGTTAAACTCAAACAAGGGGATATGTCGGAAATGGTAATTTTTTCCTACCTGGCACTCAACTTTCTTTAACTGATAGTTAAAACTACGTTTCTTAAAAATCAAACAATTTATGGCGTTTTTAACAGCACAAAACTGTAACACTAAAGTGACATTGACAAATAACATATACGTTTCATTCCAAGGAACTCCTGCCCCGAGCAACTAAAAACGCTACGAACTTATGCATCAACCTAATATGTTTTTGATGGTTCGGATTTCTTTACCTTTAACTCCATAGTGTCGGTCCAATTAATGGGATGTCCTGAGTCGGATATTCTAACTGATAGTATTCTGAGATCTTTAGATAGTTTCTTAAAATCTGAAAAGGCATGGTATTCAAGAGGCTCGACAATCTACGGTAGCTTTCTTCGGGCAAGCCGTACAATAGGATATAGCTGTGAAGGAACAAAAATATCGCCGGCCGTTGTCAAGGCTGTTAAAATGGCACTATGTGCGGAATTGCCGTCGTTTTGTCCATGGAATGATACAAAAAATCGCAATGGGATTTCCTCAATATTTTGTGTTTGCTACAGTATAAAGCAACATAGCTGCAGTGATGGAATTTTTGTTTTGACCACTGCAACCATCTGAAAAGAGAGCAACCGTTTGTACGGTATTCTTAGTGTCGTAGGCACTTATAGCTTTATAAATACAGGGACTTATCTCAGAAGCACCTCGTTTGCTTTGTACCTCATTCCAAAGATAGCAAAACATTTCTTTGAAGCAATGTTATATACCGTAAAATTATAATTGGCTTAGCGGTTCTTGTAGAAGATAGCACTCTCTTTGGACTGGGGCAAGTAAATAACTTGTCGGAGGTCAAAACTAGCACATAAAATTTGACTATAGCTTAAAGCCTCTGTTTTGACATTTTGTTTAATTTCTCTTACTTTGCTTTTTTCTGCAACATGCTTCTCGAAACGAGCTTTTAACTATTCTTTCTAAGCACACAACTGATCATTCTTTGCCTTGTGAAACGCTAAATTTAATGTTCTAAATACTTTTCTGTATAAGTCAATACAAGGTTTTTCGGCATTTGCATCTAATTCGCTTAACAATATCTCATACTTTTAGATACTGTTAACCCGGGGTGAAGATATTCCTTCGTAGAGCTGGACCTACAGTAGGGTGACTCAACCTTAGGAAATCTTTTAATGTGATTGAGAATGGTGTCCCGTAGATTTTGGTCTCTATTAATAATAGCAGCTGATTGGCTACCACCCCTTTTTTCTTCTCGCAACAAACCGCTCTCATATACTTTCTCTAAGGCAGTTCTCATAAAACGCTCAGAAACACCCAACGTATTTAAAAAAAATGTCTTACATACTAAATGACGAGTATGTTCCAATGACAAAAAGTATTGGTTGGTACGTTGTCTTCTCGAATGTTCCTTCTTGGAAGTATTGTAAGTAGTTTATTTTGGTACAACATGACGAACTATGAAATCGCGCTGCCTCGTAAGATTGCCGATTTCGTAAAATGACTCGAAGAGTTTAGTTCGATCTTCGTCACTAAATAAATGACAATAACGTGATTTTTTTTGCATATTTCACCTGTTTTAGGTCTAACGTAATCCTTACCGAGGTCTCTCATTTTCTTCTCTAGTTTTTGTTTATTGACTTTTTTGTCTTTCACACGTTTCCTCTTCTTTTCCTTCACCTTCTACTAAAAAACTTTCTGGTTGAGATGATAATGTCTTTATTGTATTGCACATAATATTTCGAGTCCCGAGAGGTTAATATAAAATACGCCGCTTACAAATTTAACAAAGTTCGTAAAACAAATTTAACAAAATGACTTAACTCAAGTTACGTCTCTTTGTGAAATTCTGTTTTGGACAATTATCAGATAGTCAGGCTAGATACGTCATGCTATCATAATAAATATAACGCATTGAGATACGTCATTTCGTGAAATTGTAGAGCATACCTTTTTACATTATATATGTAACTTATCTCAATTTTCAATTTTTTCGAGTTACGTCACTTTGTGATATTGACGACGAATTGTCTTAAAAAGGTCATTTCTGACATAAAAATATTGCTTATTGCACCGACATTATTGATACCAAAATTTAAAAAAAAAACATTTTTAAGGACTTACCTTATACCAACCCAGAGCCAAATTTCTATTTTTGATATACTCCCTTAAAAAATTGATTCTTTTATAAACAATATCTGGCAAGTGCATCAAATATATTCTATTATTTGATTTTTTCCACTTGAAGCGTATACTTTTGATACATTTTCTTTAGGAGTCGATAGAAAACTCAAAATATTCAATTCTTTCCCTGAACTTTTGTCTTATTGTTGCCAATATTCTTTTCTGGCGTACATAAATTATGTCGCGAATTATATATTTTTCAAATATTTTGTAATTTTGGTCTTTGCGTTCTTTTGCTTGGAAGACATACTGAAAGCGTAATCCTGGTCTGATTTTATCTCATTCTTCTTTATATTCGGATCGTTTTTGGGCTCAATTTTGTTGCATCTGCAGCTCTCTGCATCACATTCTTAATTTGAAGTGCGATTCTGTTTCGGACCTGTTTCTTTTCCAGTTGAAAAAAGCCAATCTATTTAAAATTACCAGCTGCGATTGTTCATTATACCTATTATATCTTTTTCTATGCATTATTTAAAACTTTTCGAAATAACTTAAGTTAATAATAAACTTAATAATGACAACAAGTTGACAAACCAATGCTTTTAATTGATAGTGACGGATACTTCATATAAACAAGTATATAAAAAATGAATAATCATCGGACACCAATTTTTTTCAAGAGTTTGTTGTCACCGCCGTTTGGAATATACTAAACAAAGACAAACAAAGAAGAAGTCATTACAAAAGGGTATAATTCCGACTTTAGCATATACTAAAAACGGATTTCACTGAAATTTTCGGATTACCGCTGACCTGAAATGAAAAGTAGGCATAGGCAAAACGTAGATCATCTAAAAAGTTAACTTTTTCCTTGAATAACTTTCGATCTGGCGCTAAAAGTTTCGGAAATATTGAATTTTATTAATTTTGTTCAAGTTCCTGTATCGTACAATATATTCGAAGATTAGAAAAAACTTTTAACTTTCTTGATATCAGTTGATAGATTTGCGAAATCTAGGTAAAATTTCCAGTCTATCATGCAGGTTTCACGTTTCGCATAAAAATAACCGAAAACGTCGACTTCAGCGTTTTCTCGGTCTAAATATGCTAAATAACACATTTCCAGGTTTTATAAGCAACTGAAATGGCACATACAGGGGAAGAGCGAGACAAGATGGAAATGAGAAGGATATATTAATACCACAAAGGGGAACCGTTTGTGCTACTCCGGAGGCACAACAGCTGAAAACGGCGTGGCAATCATCATCACATCAGCAATGACGCGCTATATTAAGAACTTTCTGCCAGTAAATGACAGAGTATTGCTCCTCAAAATTAGTGGAACACCATTTGACTTAAATATAATACAAGCATATGCCCCAACCTCAGAAAAGCCCGATGAAGAACTGGAAGACTTACAACAACATTGAAGAAGCTAGAAAACATATAAAAGGTACTGACATGAACCTTTTCATAGGAGACTGGAACGCTAAGGTGGAGTCGGACAGAGTAAAACAGATAGTGGGCTCTTACGGGCAAGGAGACAGGAACGACCGGGGAACGCGCTTTGTGGAATTCTGCCAAACACATGGTTTAGACTACCAAAGAGACGGCCATATACATGGAAATCACCCCAAGATAATAATGAGAACATTGTAAGAAACCAAATGGACTTCATCGCCATCAATAATAGGTTCCGCAATGGCATAGTCAGTGCAAAGGTATATCCTTGCTGCGACATAGATTCGAATCACAACCCAGTTGTGGCTACCCTGAGAATTAAATTGAAAAAAATCCAGAAACCAAACCCGAAGCGTAGAATAGACTGGATAAATGCTGACCAAACAAACATAGATGAAGAGTAACGGCTGTGTGCATGTACCAAACATAGTAATGAAACAATCTTTGTATATCATGCAAAATTTAATCCAAAGGGACTTCTAAAAAGAGGGCAACAGAGCGCTTTCGGCCGTAGCCATCATCAGTGTTACTTGTCAGTGGAAAAAGAACATATCCATGGAGACAAACAAACAACACAAATCGACAATGGTCATAATTAAATTTCACACATTGTACGTCACATTTTTGAGAAAATCGTTCACATAATTTAGGGTAAACCAAACAATATTTCCATGATAACAGGAAACAACGAGAAAATCGAATTAAATCCAGAAAAGGAAAAGAAAATTTGAGAAAATTATTTAATGGAACTGCTTGGAGATGAACGACTAAAGGAATATCCGCCTGTAGAAAATAATGATAGCCTACCCATACTGAAGTCTGAGGTCATTAGAGCAATCGGGGAAGCAAAAACCAACAAAGCCCCGGGGGAAGATCTCACTACAGCAGAGAACTTCAAGCATCTAAGCGAGGAAGCCATCTCAGGGTTAACAATAATTTACAACTGAATATATTAAACCGGAACTCTCACCTGACTGGCTCACCTCCACCTTCATTGCCATACCTAAGAAATGCAGAGCTCGGAAATGCGAAGATCACCGGACAATATGCCTGATGAGCCACGCAGCTAAAGTATTTATGAAGACAATATTCAATCGAATAAATAATAAATGTGAAGATTACCTGAGTCGCTCGCAGTACGGATTTAGAAAGGGAACAGGAACGCGGGAAGCAATTATAAGCCTAACACTAATAGCAGAAAAATACCTGGAATTGCAGAGGAAGCTGTATGTTTGCTTTGTGGATTACAAGAAAGCATTCGACCGTATTCAGCGTGAAAAACTAATACATGTCATGAAAAAGATAGGACTGGATGGACAGGACATAGCTATAAATCTAAATATGTATTGGAACCGCGAAGGATGCATCAAAACCAACAACGGCAACACGAACTATGTCGAAATTGGAAGAGAAGTACGCCAGGGATGCATTCTCGCCCCCTTACTATTTAACGTATGTGCGGAATATATAATACAATCATCACTAAACAGCCGACAAGACGGTGCCAAGATCAATGGAATTTTAATCAACCATATTTGATACGCTGGCGACCCTGTAGTGCTGGCTGAAACTAAAGAACAACTGCAGAGCCTTATGGACATTCTAACAACAGAAAACAGAAACATGAGCCTGGAAATAAATACGGCTAAAACACAGACTATGATATTCAATAGGAACCCCCGAGAAGTCCT
>MU184520.1:86078-98385 GCA_016904865.1 Pissodes strobi
CTCCTGGTGTGCTTTTTAACTGGCAGCGAGAGTCACACATGCAAGTAACACGCATCTTCCAGTGACTGGCATGCTTCTATGCGTGTAACACGCATGTGTATTCTCGCCTTTACTTATAGGTAGTGCGTTGCCACTGTCCAGTTATTTTTTTGATTCATTTGCAGGGTTTGAGTTGTTTTCTTGACGTCTGATTAAAAATCCTCTCCATAGTTTATATTACTTCTAAATCGTTCTAATCTACGCTTGTATATTGGACAGTTTGGATTCCTAGCTGAATCACGGTATAAATAAGTATATACGGTAGGTTCACTCCAGACAAATTTCCAATTTCGCCGACAGTTTTTACCTTCTAAGCGAATCCGGATCAATCTCGTTCGCGGCCAGTTGTGGCTACACTACGAGGGAGAATTTACGGTCAGTGTGCAAACGCCTTGATATTCTGTACTGTCGGGTCGCGTTGAATGAAATAATTATTAAGATCGCTACAATGGCGAGATATTGTTGTCCGGATAATTATTGTATTACAAAAGTGAGTGACGGATTTTCATTGCTCCAAAGACCCTATCAGTTAAGATTTATAATAATGTTTGAATAATATGCAGTTTTTCAATTACAAGTATAATCGGTTTAACAAATATGTCTTTATTAAAATTTTGCTATTTACCTAAATATGGATAAAGACAATAGTGAGAAAAGAAAACAAGTACGGCAAAAATAAAATGCCAGCAACTCTTATATTTTAACATTGAAAATGTTTCTATTATCCTAGTAGGTATAGGGCCTCAAATCGTGTAAAAGTGCATGCTACATTTGACACATGACATCATACGCGTGTGAGATCGTGTTAGTTTATTTACTTAAACTTAAATTTGATTTATAAGGTATCGGAATCGATTAAAATGACTAAAATAAATTAGAACTAACTGAAATTCACCGAAAGTTGATTGAATGACTAATCAAAACTCGCCAAAAGTAACCAATACAGGCTTAAACGTACCGGTAGAGGTTATAAAAATTAAATTAAGTTAAAACTAACCAAAACGAACAGAATTTTAGCGACTAACCACAATCATTAAATTTGATTATAACATATCGGAACCGATTCAAATGACTACAATAAATTGGAACTAACTGAAAGTAATCGAAAGTTGATTGAAAAACTAAACAAAAGTAGCCAAAAGCACCAAAAAGGGCTAAAACGTATCGGAACAGATTAAAAATATTAAAGTAAGTTGAAACTAACCCAAAGTAACCAAATTTTGGCGACTAACCAAAAACATTAAAATTGGATATAAAGTATCGGAATCGGTTAAAATGACTAATATAAATTGAAACTAACTGTAATCAACAAAAAGTAGATTGCACGACTTATCAAAACTAGCCAAAGTAACCAAAATCACTAAGAGGTTAAACCTATCGGAACAGATTAGAAATATTAAAGTTAGACAAAACTAACCCAAATTAACCTAATTTTGGCGACTAACATAATTTTACCAAAAAACATTTAAATTGGTTATAATGTATCAGAACCGCTTCAAATGAGTAAAATAAATTGGAGCTAACTGAAAATAACCGAAAGCTGATTGAATGACTAGCCAAAAGAAACTAAAAGCACTGAAATCGGCTAAAACGTATCGTAATAGATTAAAAATATTGGAGTAAGATAAAATTAACCAAAATTAACCGAATTTTGGCGACTAACCAAAAACAGTAAAATTGATAATAACGTATTGGAACCGGTTCAAATGACTATAATAAATTGAAATTAACTGAAATTAACCGAAAGTTGATTGAACAACAAAGCTAACGAAAAGTAACCATAAAAGCGAAAACATAAATCAAAATAGATTAAAAATATTAAAGTAAGTTGAAAGTCACTTAGATTGGCCGAATTTCGGCGACTAACTAAAATTAACCAAAAACATTAAAATTAATAATTATACTCGAAACGTATTGGAACCGGTTCAAATTCTAAAATATATTAAAACCAACTAAAACTAACAGAAATCTGATTGAATGACAAACCAAATCTAATCAAAAGTATCCAAAAGCACTAAAACGTATCGGAATAGGTTACAAAAATTAAAGTAAGTTAAAACTAACCAAAACGAGCAGAACTTTGGCGACTAACCAAAAGTAACGAAAAACACTAAATTTGATTATAACGTATCGGAGTCGGTTCAAATGACTAAAATAAATAGGATCTAACTGAGACCAACCGAAAGTTAATTAAACGGCTAATCAAAACTAACTAAAAATAACCAAAAGCGAAAGAACGGGCTAAAACAAATCGGGACAGGTTAGAATTATTATTTACCGCAACGTCATAGCTAGTTATATATTAATAGATTTTCCTGTCTACAAGTGGAGGGTAATTTTTTAGGTCTTCATATCCGCACCTTTTTAATTTTTTTTATAATTATGTTAAAAAATATTATAATGTTAAAAAAGTATTTCTTTAATTAGTTAGTTTTGGTCAGTCGCCAAAATTCGGTTAATTTAAGTTAACTTTAACTTACTTTAATATTTTTAATTTGCGCGATACGTTTAGCCCTTTTTGGTGCTTTTGGTTAGTTGCTCAATCAACTTTCGGTTAGTTTCAGTTAGTTCCAATTTATTTTAGTAATTTGAACCGGATCCGATACGTTATAACCAATTTTAATGTATTTGGTTACTTTTGGTTAGCTGCAAAAGTTCGAATAATTTGAGTTAGTCTTACTTTAAATTTTTTAATCTGTTCCGATACATTTAGTTCTTTTTGGTGCTTTTGATTACTTTTGGTTGGTTTGGGTTAGTAGTTCATCACGCATATGACATCATGTGTGCCAAATGTAGCATGCACTTTTTCGCAATTTGATGCCCCATAACAGCAAAACAGAAACATTTTCAATGTGAAAAGTATTATGGCAGACGTAGCGCGATGAGAGAAATTCTCACAAATGCCGCCAATCACTTGAGAAATGCACCCTGTTAATTGGCTAGAGCAGTGAACTGACGATTTCGCAGTAAATGTGAGAAAAATACTCGTAGCGCTAGTAATAAAGTGTTAAGACCTTTAAGAAGCTATAAATTTACTTTACTAGCTTAATATGTCCTCATTATATTTAAATTTCCACATTATTTGTCAGATACTTTGAACCTTCTGCTTTATACATGTTTTAATAGATGAATCAAGTTACAAACTGTCAAATAAATTATTTTAATAGGTATTACCTTTATTTATAATGTTTTTGAATTTAGTATACGTTACTATTTTGTATAACTTTATTACATAGTTTTATTCATTTGAATCACGTATTAAAAATTACCTTAATCGCCCTTTGAAATATCGTGTATCAAATAATAACCGACGAAATAATTTTGCATCAGCTAATACTTTTTGAATCTCCCCTCACAGACTGCTCGATGCCGCAGGTAGAGTAAAAACTAATTTTTTACCGTGCTGCGGCTTTTGCGTTTGATCCAAAAACATGAAACGATTTTTGCTGAGTGAATCTACTCGGTATTAATTGTACTCTGGCTGAATGTTGTGTATCTGGATATTTCATTTTGTCGCAGTTTGTGCATTTGGCAAAATCTTCATTGCAAGTTGCTGCTGGGTGTTTTTTGGCACATTTATATCAGCATTCTTCCTGTTTGCAGTATTTGACCACGTGACCGAAGCCAGCACACCTAAAACACATGACCAAATTTATGTGCTCCCGCACATATACTGTCATTAAATCAAAGTAAACAGCGCGCTTTTTCAAAAACCATTTTGTAATTTTTGGAGGTGCTCGTAGTATCCAATTTTCTTTGGATGGGTTTCTGCATTGTCTTTTGGCAACAATTTTAATTTGGTGTGATTATGGGCATCATCATTTATTTCATAATTAAGTCTTACTAGCTCCTTCAAAAATTCAACGTTTGAAAAACCCTTTTCTATTCCGGTTATCATAAACATCGGATCTAAAATTTCATTTTCTTTAATATTAATTTTCTTATCTTTGGTAAGTGTTGATTTTGATTTTTCTTGCTGACTTTTATCATAGCTTTCCACAATAATGGCTCCACTTTTTGTGTGTCTTCAATTGTTTAAATGTTTCATTGCTTCCCTAGGATCATTAATTTCATTGATCCTAATTATAGTCTCAAGTATCTTTGTTGGTTTAGGTGTTGCCCATTCTTTCGTTGTATTAGTATTATTTTCTCCTGTACCTTTTACTCGTTACTTCGGCATATGTTTTGCTTTTTTCACTGTTACTTTGGGGCTTTTTCCCAAGCTTATTTTTTAAAATAAGGTTTTCCTTTTCAATTTCGCCGCGTTAAATACCATTAATGTAAAAATTTTACATAATTCTGCATGTGACTTTTCTAAACGCATGATATCGTCTTTTAATAGTTGTCCATCCGTAGCTTTTTTTCCAATTTCACCAACGCCCTCCAATGCACTGAAAAAAGACTCTACCATCTTCTCTGAAATACATGAGGAAGTTGTGTGCATGTTATTAAATTCTCTATTGCTAATTGCTTGTGTATATTGTGTAATATCTGGCTCCAAAAATGTTCCACTTTCTAAGTTGTTGGGATTTTATTTCCTTCGCACTGTCGTTTATATGTTGTTTCATTTTCAGGTGTGGCCTCAGACCTTGGTGTTTTGCTATTGTATTGATTATGAGGCAGTTTTAACAGAATTTTCGGTAAAAACCAAATGCAAAAATGCTTCGCGCAAATTATGCCGTATTTTTTCGGACAAAAATTTTCTAAATTTCAAGCACCTGTGTCTAACAACTGACTGAGTTGTCCTCTCTGATGATGTCGAAAACCGAATTTTCTAAGTTTATTAAAACTTTATCTACTATGGCGTTCAAATACTTTCATTCCTGTTAGGCCTATCAAAATTAAACAGCATAAACCTTGGTCAACTAAAGGCACATCAGCAAAGAACATGAGTTCATTATATCACCTAAAAAAATACTCGGACATCGCCTTCTTCCATGATTACGTGAAACTTTACAGAAAAGTCTATCATAAGACTGTAAAAGTTGCCATTTATTATAATAAGAGGCTGGCTAAATCCGGTAATGCTGCTAAAGAATCATGGTCTATTGTGAATGACTTCTTCGTCTAGCACAATCGGTAATTTACCTGAGAAACTAAACAATTACTTTGTAAATGTGGCTAAAGATTTAGTGAACACCATAACTCCTTCTCATGATCTGCTTTCATATTTCTCTAATGCTAATGTGAATTTACACAGTTTCTTCTTTACGTCTGTAGCATTAGCTGAGCTTCGCAGTACAAGTAAAGACATTAAAAACATTTCCTCATCTGGGACTGATGGGCTTACCCCAAACATTTTCTCAAACCTGCCCGAATGCACATTAAACCATCTTACTGCTTTAATTAACAAGTCATTCCAAAATGGGATTTTGAATAAAGGAAGAGATAAAGACCAAGCTTCGAACTATCGGCCTATTGCACTCCTTCCCATATTATCAAAGATCATTGAAAGATTGGTTAAAAAAAGGCTTTTACCTTTTCTCTCTAAATATAAAATACTTACTACCCATCAATTCGGATTTTTAAGTAATACATGCACAAATGATGCTATTTTGTCCCACTTTAATTATGTATACTCCAACCTGAACAACAATCAATCTACAGCAACAATTTTCTGTGATTTCTCTAAAGCTTTCGATTGTTTAAATCATAACATCTTAATTAACAAATTTCAGTACTACGGATTCAGAGGAGTGCCTCTCGAATGGTTTAAGTTTTAAGTCGTATCTTAACAACAGAAGTCAGCTTGTGCGGGTTGATACGTCGATGTCTTCTTGCAAGTCAATAGATTGTGGAGTACCCCAGGGTTCAGTACTAGGCCCTATTTTGTTTCTGCTGTTTATCAGCGACATTGCTTGTCTGGACATTAGCGGTAAAGCTATCTCTTTACGGACGATACTAGTTTGACTTGGAGCAAAGCGGATATTACGGCGCTTCACAGAACTGTACCTAGTGACTTAATCACCGTTAAATCATGGTGCGATTCTAATCTCCTGTCCCTCAACATTTCTAAAACTAAAGCATTGTCATATAAAAGTACGTTGCAATCTTTTGTTCTTAATAACACCACCATTGACGTTGTTGAATGTGCGAAATTCTTGGGGCTTGTTGTGGACAGCGATTTAAGGTGGAACTTGCACATCGATGCCTTATCAAAAAAATTAAGATCTGCCTATCTTGCGCTAAGAACGGTTTCCAGGGAGCTTAACTTGTCAACTGCTAGAACAGTCTATTATGCCCTTTTTGAGTCGCACCTCCGATACGCCCTTCCATTCTGGGGTACGTATTGTGCGACTCAATTTGAGCGTATTTTCAAACTACAAAAGAGAGATGTTCGATACTCATTGAGCCTAAACAGTAGAACTCACTGCCAGGATTTAAAATATTAAATTTTTCTCCCTTATTCAAATTTGAATCCGTTTGCTTAAGCCGCAAGCACGTATCTGCTATTCCAGAAAGGCCATCTCACAACTATCCACTTAGGAATACCGAGCATGATATTTATCTGCCAACCCCACGCTCAGAGTTAGTTAAAAGCTCTAGACTGTACAGTGCAAAAAATGCACAATTATCTGTCATTTGAAATGAAGTCAATAACATCTTTTCCCATATTTCGCAGAGCATTGAGATCATACTTACTGGAGAGAGCCTTATACGCAGTAAACGACTTTTTTATTAATACTTAATTTTGAGCATCTTACACACTGGTTTAATTTTTGGTGTTTAGTGTTTAGTATTTGATGTTTAAATGGTTAAATATTGCATAATTGTATAAGGTTTTATATAGTTTGGTTTTTCTTTTTCCTTTCATTGGATGTTTTTATATGTTTTGTATATTTTGTACTCTAGCTCTAGCTCTGTCTACAAATTGTGAAGTTTCTTGACAATAATGCATTATTATTATTATTGGCTCCGCTTGGCTAATTCGTGTGAAACTCACTTTATTCGGCAATTGGAATAATTGCAACTGAACATCAATTCAGTAATGGTCTGTGTAAACAAAATATATTCGCTCAACCAATGGTGAGCTGTAATTTAATTTAAATCAATAAGAATGAGATATCTAGTAGTAGAACTGTATTTATCTCATATGTAATGCTGGTAATTGAATTATAGCAATTTGATTTCAAAACGAGAGTACTTCATTTTCCTGTCAGTGCAGTACACCCTAGCAAGTTTCTTGGAAATATACTTAATAAGTTTATCCTGGACGAAAATCAGTTCAGTGAATGTGTGACTTAAAGCAGTTAGGCATCCGTCGCGTATTGCGGTAATCTATGTAGTTGGCCAAAAGTCGATATATCAAATTCCATTTAGATAGCAGCAAAAAATGTTTTTACCAGGTTGAATAGCCATGGATTAACGTACCCCAACCCGTTGACCATGTGCGATACCGTGACATCAGTTGGTATTTTGCCGTCGCTTTATCTGGCTATATCTATTTTCGGTGTTGTTTGCTCAAAAATACTTGTACGGTAAACATATAATAAAACGTTTTTCAAAAATAAATGATAATGGACTGGTAGGTTTGAATGGACTTAAAATATTGTCGTTTTTCTTTTAATAATTTTGAGTAGTATGGCCGAAAAAGTGGTTTTCTTTCATTTTGTTTAGCAATCAAAAAAGTATACTTAGTATCATGATCGTTGTGAAAGGTTTTGGAAACGGAAGAATTGCATAATGCTTTTAACATGGATGCTCTCACTTATGCAGCCCAACCACAAGTCTCAGCAAGAAGAGATGCCTCCAACCTCCTCCACACCAATGCATGCAAAAAGTATAGTCAAAGTCAAAAAAGCTTTATTGTATAAAGAATCATAACATTTCTATTTACAAAGCGACAAAATATAGATATTTTTTGTAAATGTGTTTGGTGCGCCCCAACCAAAACCAAAATTAAAAAAGAATCAGAATACCATGAGTATGGCAGAACTGATCAATATACACCAGATTTTAAGTTACATGGCGATCGTTTGAGACACTACAAATCTCGGTCGTTGACCAGCTTCTAAACTATTATATTATTGCATCAGGTATATTAGGTATAGTCCAAAATATTGTAATCCTAAATAATATTAACAAAGTAAACTTAACTAGTCCTATTCGTCAGGTATTAAAATCACATTAAAACGAGGAATACTGAAATAAGAAACGTACTTCAATGTAGGTACACTAGAAAATATCGCGGAAAAATTCTTATAATAAGCCTTAGAAACTAGGAGACCCTTTACTTCGAAATTTGTTGAGATTTTTTGAATTTTCTACTTTTTAGTGGAAGATGATTAAATATTATTTGAGGCTAATTAATTTAAAATGCTTGACGAACGGGACGTACTGGGGTAGCAACAAAATCAAACATGATAAGGTTAAAATTTTATATGATGGAATTAACGGTCTATTAGAATCCCTAATTCTGGCCTTGCACATATATTTAATGGCCCATTTTTGCAGACCAAATATTATGATAAAAAAATGCTGGGAGCAGCAACCGTATCTTAAGTGTAACTCGATTAGGGAGAAATACCTATGCAGGCTTTGCAGCAGTGAAATTCATGTTATTCGAAATTACCCTAATCTCATAGCAGCTGGAGTCCATTTTTTTGCTTAGGTTAATTATGTGTGATTCAAATGTTAATCTATCATCCATGTATAAACCCAGAAATCCTGGCGGAAATCTCTTTACTTTTTCATTATTTATTATATGGTTTCCAACTGTTCATCGGAATTGCGTTTAAAAGTAAGAATGTTTGTCTTTTGATGTTGAGAGATAAAAAGTTGACATCTGTCCATTTTTTGACTACGACCAGATAATTTTTAATACTTCACTCAAAATCACTCAAATTTTTGAATGTCCAAAGTGTCGGGGAAACACCCCTACAAGTGTATTATCTTGTCTTTTTCACCTTATAGTTTGGTGATAACACCCTGTATGCTCGTAATATGAGTATACCATAATTAAACTCCGAATGAATGTATTTCACACCAGGTAGACAGTAAATTTGTGAATTTAAAGCATTGTATTTCAATTACTCCTTAGTCCGAACCTGGATTGTCGGTAAAATAGATACCATTATCAACTGCTCGAAGTCTTATTTATATCTCTAGAGAAGTTAATTGAGAGAATCAAAAAAGACGTAAAGTACAAGGTATTTTGTGTGAACGAAAAGCAGTTAGTTTAAATGCAAGAAAGTTCAATTAAATTCAGTAAAAAATGGAGTTATCTAGTCTATTTTAGAATTAAATAATCAAGAAGTTTTGTTAACACTTAATAATAGTTAATCGAATGTACAGTAGCTATTTAGTTTTATGTGAGAAAGGATGAATACTTGAAAGTAGTTAGAAATTATTGTTATATTTAATGCAAATTAATTCGTGCATTATTAAAGTACGTAATACCTAAAATACATGTTTCAATTCATACCCTATGAATAAAACCACCACCACCCTATTTTGATACAGTCCACTGATTAAAGTAGTTAATTATAAAGTTAATTATCACCTCCACCTTTGGTGGTCATAAATAATTTAAAGAAATAATTGTTTATACCGGCCATAGTTGAATCAACCGCAAAACAAAGTAAATTTACTAACCCAACTAACCCAAACTAATATCATAAATGCGAATGTGAGATTGTTTGTTTGTCACGCTTTCACGCGTAAACTACTCAACCGATCGTCATGACATGTTGTACGGATATTTTCAGGAGTATAGTGAAGGATATAGGACACTTTTAATTTTTACCCGCGGCTTCGCTCACGTTGATTTTTACGGTTAGTTTTAATCCTATTTTCCAAGCGTAAACTACACAGCCGGTAATAATGAAATTTTGTACAGGTATTTTCAAGAGTATAGTAAATTACATAGGACAGTTTTACCCGCGGCTTCGCTCGCGTTGATGTACTTAATTAACTGCCAAAGATCATTAAAAAGTAATATATCATAACATTTTTTACAGATATTTTCAAGAGTATATTGTGGAACATGTATATGGGGGTTTTGTTACTATAGAAACGTAATGTTGTGATTGATCATTAAGTATCAAAACTTTGGCGTTTGAAAGTGTTGTTCGTGTAAGAGTGCCGAAAAATTGTGGAGTTTTCGTAAAGTTGTTGGCGCAAGTGTTTAAAACTGTTAAAAAAATGCCAGATGTGTAGTTGTAGCATTGGTAAGTACTCCTAATTATATCACAAACTAATATTGTAAATGCGAATGTGAGTTTGTTTGTTTGTTACGCTTTCACGCGTAAACTACTCAATCTATCCTCATGAAATTTTGCTCAGATATTTTCAGGATTATAGTAAAGGACATAGGACACTTTTTAGATAAGAAAAATGATTCGGAAGGGCAAAAGATTGATGCTGGCATATATGATCGTCCGAAGAAGGCTTTGAGAAATTTGAATAGAACTCACGCGTTCCAATACGTAAATACCGGCGGTCAGCTCACTATTCAATTGAGTATGGCATCAGCTGTTTCGGATGTACTTTTAAAAATAATAAACTTAATAAATGACTGCTCAATCAACAAAAAGCAATTTAAATTAAAAAAAATATGATTTTTACTGTTAGTTCTAATCCTATTTTCTCTTCATTTATTTCCATTTTTCTGTCATATTTAAGTAATAATTAATATATTTCTATTTTTGAGGTTGGTGTCTACATCTGTTTATTTTCTTAATTCTTACTCTTTTTTCAGGGTTTTCATACCGGGCGAAGCCGCGGGTAAAAGCTAGTCATTAATATAGGTATATTAAAACAATAGAGGACCAATCCTTGCGGAAATATTGATCTAATTTCCAGCTGATTGGAAGGCTTATTTTTAGAACTTACAGTTTGGAGCCACCCAGACAAATATAATAAAGACAAAGCTTTTACCCTTATCCCATACTTCTTGAACTTGAGCAAGAGAACTTTGTGATTCACACAGTCGAATGCCTTCGACAAATCGCAAAAAACCGGCGCGGCTACCTCACTATCATTAAGAATAGCAGATATTTAATTAATTGTTTTCGTTAATAAATTTTGACAGATATTTTACTTTATTATGTTTAGTAGTTATCATGTGGGTGTGTGATTTTTAAAGTATATACGACGGTATTAAACTGTTAATTACGAGAGCTGATGTGAATGTGTCTTAATTATACCGAAATTGTAGTTCTTGGATGAAATCGTACAATAGTGGAATAAATATGGAAATTTTAAAATAATCAAATGAGTTATTCATGTTAATATTAGGGCCATGCCTTTGCCATGCAGTTGTACGAGGAGTCAACAAAGCAATATTAATTTTTTTATGTAGTTCTTCAGCTTCCTCAAATATTGCTTTAAAACTGTCTGTTTTCCTTTTCTTATTTAGCACCGTATTACGGAGATTTTTTCATTAGGCGAAATACGGCGCTGAGTTAAAAACAACTTGTAATTTGAGCATTTGTAAAATCCATGACATTAGAACATTAGGACTTCCTGAGGTCTTCGCGAGACGCCTGCGAATCCATGACACCTGCAAGTCTAGTTACAAATTACTCTGTTGCAATCTTGTTAGGTATTCGTAATATTTTGAGTTTAATTTTTTATTACTATAGTTCTGGGGGCGGTAATAACCCCTCCCACCATAGGGGCGTAGATATGGTGGGAGGGGTTACCACCATATCTACGCCCCTGCGATCAACTAAATACTCCAATATGCGTCGCTAAGTTACTATGTTATAATTTTGCTAGAATACTCATATGTATCTTATATAATCGAAAGAAGCTACAGGATCTGCGGATATGCTTTTGAGAGTATGCAAGATATTAATAAATCTGAATAAAAACACAAATTTATGTCTTGAATAAATTTAGCTATCTCGCAACATTTAAAAGATGTAAATTACAAAGTGATCCAGATACCTCTTTAAATGGAAATATTCCTTTTATTTTTAAAATTATAAAAAATATTCAGCACAAATATTGTTTGTTTTCATCTGCTTTACACATAATTTCGTTTTAATGTATACATGGTGTAATTACGAAAAACTATGATTTTTTCGATATAATTGCTTACCTATTTAGATACTTGCTGCTACATGGAGATTAAGGTTTGTCTTTCTAATATCGTGGCATTAATGTTTGAAGTCTGATTTAATGATTCATCTTAATTTTCTGCTAATATTTTACAAACTGAGCTATTCAATTGTTGCAAGGTTGAACATTGTCTAGCTTTATTTTAAGAATAATAAGAACGCTACAAGAACAGTATAGAAAAACCTCGTAGGATTTGCGCACT
>MU184520.1:98395-130248 GCA_016904865.1 Pissodes strobi
ACTTTGACCTATAATAAGTAGTTAATTGAATTTAAATAAAATAAAAGCACGTTCCAAATCGCATTAATATGCGTGGAGAACAACAAATTTCAATAAAACAATTAGACTGACGTTTTTCAACCTTTGAGAGCGTATTCCATATCCAAACAAAAGCGAGAATCCGATTAAAGCAATAATTATTAATAACACTAAATTGATATTATTTTTATAATGTAATTGACCCTCGTGAAAATATTTACGATTAAAGGTGTCAATGTAGAACAAACCGCGGAATTTGATTATATTATTGATTTAACCCTGGTGAAATTAAATTAAATGTCAGACGATAGTTCATAATTAATCGGCTATTTATTTGGTTTTTAACTTCGCTAAGAAGAATCATTTTCATATAAACGATTGTGTTAACAATAGTTATATTTATTTATAGTTTTACGTACCAAGATATCTAAAATTATCCTGGTCAAAGGTGATCATGAAATAGAAAACAGCTCTCTAAGCTTTTGATGTCACTTTATAGACCCATACATCAATCGATTTGGCCAAAAAAACAATTATTAAGTTGTTGTATCTCTATTCGGTCTTATTAAATAAATCCTACTGATATATCCTTCTCGGCTTTCAAAAGGGTATTCTGTTAGTATAAGTCGGTGGAAGAAATGTGTCATTTTTTTTTCGGTTTTAGGGGTTTTAACGAAACACGGTGAAACGCCCCTGCCCATGGCGCATTCGTTGTACCTAAAGCTAGAAACTCTTTGGGCGTGATCGTAACAATAGTGGATGATTTATCACAACTGCCGGTTAAGACCCTGTTAAATTGACGTTGTTTGATAGTAAGTTCTAAAGTAGGATGTTTGTGCTCTTGAATAATTACAATTTCTTAAGTGACCAGTCAATACTGGCAATAAAACCCAAATAGTCATTTTTATATCTATTTTTCTTTACCAAAAAGTAAACCGTGATGGTTTAATAAATAAAAAAATACATCGAAAGTATGTGCCTTTACATGGGCGTCAGGAGGGGGGGGGGGGGGGGCGGGGGGGACAGTTGCCCCACCCTAAGCCCTAGAGTATACATGCACATACTAAGGATAATTTGCGCACAAGTCGAGATCGTAACGGGTAAGATCTGTCCAGGACGTATATATTATATGTAAATTTTAAGATACTCCCACGGAGATTACGTCACGCGGTTCTTTGGGCGGTTGTCCCAAAAAAATCGTTCGTGTCCCGTACGACCACTTTACCCTTTGTTGTGTTTTGTATTCTTTAAGGATCTTACCACCATTAGCCTAACTTGTTATTCGATTGTTATTCGGAGATAAGAGGGTGAAAGTTTATTTGAACATATCTGGTCATAATCACCTCCCAGCTCGAAACCTAATCAAAATCGCGCAATCTACAAAAATATGTTCACACTAGAGCACTAACTAGGTTTGGAAATAGACCCTCCCTTAAAATGATGTCAAGCGATTAAATCGTAAAAAAATTAGGTGAAACTAAAGAATTTACTTATCTGTAAGGAAGCCGTCTCGATTCTCCTGCGAATTGCGCCTCTGGCTAAATGTCGGGTTTTAGGATTTGTTCTTAGTTTCATTTGGCTAAGGAAAATCATTGAGATGCTTAATGTATCGGATAATTGCGAAATTATATAAAGTGTGGGAGGAACTCATCTCTAGCTGAAACGTGAGGACGTCAGAATATGTGGAAAGCTTTTGCGAGTGGAATTGAATCAATCTCTAGCCAAAAGGAATGAATTTGAAAATATGTGGAATTTTAAATAAATAATAAAATTATTAATATTGTATTAGATAATCCTGGATAAAATCGATATAATAAATAAACTCCAGCTGTTACTAAGGTTGAAAAATTAACTAATGAAGATACCAGTCAAAACGAGTGGATTTTATTTTAAAGACTCCGTTCTGCTTGCTGCTACGGGTCTTTTTATATGAAACAGTCCCCATTTGATTCAATTTGATGTGCAACAAGAGGCAATTAAAATTGGGATCCCACACAATGTATTAAAAAAACGTACATAAGTGTGCCGCATGAATGCCCAGCGCCCGGCTCGACCTCTTTTACCTGCTTCTCGAAAGTTTACATCTATATAAAAGTGATTTTTAAAGATTTTTTATAATACCGAACTTATAATACTAAATTTGTCGGCGAATTTTCTTATTTTAGTACTTTTCTTTGTTAATTTGCATATCTATGGTGGCCTGTTTCAACGGCAAATTCAACCAGGTTCATCTAAAATTATCAGCTGCTGCATTCTATGAATCTTATTTTTGGCACATCGCCTGATAGATCAGGCAACATTTGGGGATAACCGACGTTCATTTGTTTTTGGCGATACTATTCTCCGGGCTTTTACATCACATATGCGATTTTTCAAAATGTTGCTTTGATGCAATTGTACAACAAATTAATTAAATTGACGATATTTTCGAGACATGTCTCTTTTGACCGTCTCCAAAATCTTATTGAAATTGGCGAGAATCGGAAAATGGCGAAATTTTTTTTAGGTCTTTGGGTCGATCTAGCGCTTAAAATGTTCGATAGAGAATTTTTAAAAAGACTAACCCTCCAAATACTTCTCTTTATCGAAAATGTGAGGAAAATTAACTTTTGAGGGAAAATGTAAAAACCTCGATTTGCCGGCTAAAAAAATTAAAGTTTTTATTTTTTTCTCTAAACAAAAACTAGTCAAGATCGAGAGCGATCGATCTGATGAGTCCTGTGGCCCCAAGGGAGTGGCTGATTTATTTGTTAGATTTTTTCAGTCTATGTCTTTAATTCTGACTCCACTAATATTGCTCCACATTCCCGGTTTATTGCAAGCTTAAACCTGTCCAATGTCACTATTAACAGTTCAATTATTGTATTTGATAAGTTGGTCCATCTCGACGAAAAGAAAGGACCAGGGACGATAAATTTTCCCCTTATTTCTCATGAATTGTAGCCCACACTCCTCTTATGCCCAGTTTCTTAAAGTATGGATAACTTTATTCTTCAAATATTTCCTATGACAACAATCGTTAATACAATTGTAACCATAGTAATTATAGGATTCATAACTTTATACGTTATATATCTGGTACTTCAAAAACCGGGCATAAGTTACATTTATCAACTCTCTTTAAATACGGGCAAATTTGCTAGCCTTTGGAAATGTTCTCATGTAACTGCAGTCTGGAAGAGTAGACACAAGGATGATATTTTAGAGAATGACCGTCCCCTATTTGGTATTGATTGATGTTGACGTACTGATACCTAACTTTAAAAATCTTATATCTGAACATCAGAATTGTTTTATGGCTGGACCTTCCTGCCGAACGAACCTGTGTTTGTACTCTAACGATCTAGCAACAGCAATCGACGCTGGAGCTCATATTGACTATATATATTTCGATTTTGCTAAGGCGTTTGATAGGGTTGACCATAGAATTTTCATTTTAAGCTGTCATCATAGGGTATTCTGGACCCCCTTCTTTCTTGGTTGGCAAGCTACCTTGACGGTAGAACTTAATTGGTGAAAGAATTCACTGTGTTGATGATCTTGCCACACTGTTTGTCGATGCACACTTTCTGTTCTATGCAGACGACTTCAAGGTATACAAAAGGATTTACACCGAGGACGATTGCTTTCAATTTCAATGTGAAGTATGTAAAATATCTGGCTGGTGTACTGTCAATAGCATGAAGATGAACTTATGAAAGTATAAATTTATGCCATTTACCCGCAAGAAAAAAAACAAATTTATTTCATTACTCTATTCCCAATATAAGCCTTACCAGAATGAGCTTAATCAATGATCTTGGAGTCATCTTCGAAACTGAATTGAGGTTCAATGAACGTGAATAGTGCAGTCTCCAAATCATTCAGGACGGCTGGATTCATTATGAGAACTTGCTTTGATTTCACTAATATCGATGTTTTAAAGATACTTTATTACCCATTGCTGCGGAGGCTGTCTGCTGTCTGGTCCCCTTTCTATAAGACCCATTCTGCTAGGATTGAATGTGTTCAGGCTCGTTTTGTCAGTTTCCTGCTCAGGAAACTTCACGTCGAAAGAAGTGACTTTTTCCGTGCTAAACGCCTGACTCTTTTGGGCTTGGATAGTCTGCAGACTCGTCCATGTTTCTTAACAATCCTGCTTGGTTATAAAATCATGACGAATGAGATTGATTGCCCTGATCTACTCGCTTTGATCAATTTTCACGAAGCACTCGTCTAATTGATCCATTTTCAGTACACAGATGTCGCGCTGATGTTGGGCACAATAGTTCCTCAAACTGGATTATAGGGTGTTTTAATATGTATCTTCCCACTGAATTTCAACTGGAGAAGTCTACACATAAGTTTAAAATTAAGCTGAAACGTTTTGTTAGTCCATAGTGTCTTGCATTTCTGTCATGACATGAACCTTCCTTGTTTGGAAATTTTGGGTATTCATTATTTATTTTACCTGCTCTTGTTTGAGTTGTATTTTATTATTATTATTACATTAATTTATAGTTTTGCATTTACTGTATTGGGTGTGTAATGCTTTAACTAGTTTATATTGCATTTATTGATACTGTGATTGATTACTGTACTATTTGGAAGTATCTTCTCTCAGTACTGTTGTTCTAAATAAATAAATAAATAAAATATTTTTTCTATGGTGCAAGCAATTATTTTACGAAGAGCTACATAAAAAATCGTACAAGAAGACACTATAGAAATAATGATGCCTTTTATGAAGAGGAAGCTAGTTAAATTTAAAGGTTGCACCATTTCGAGTTTTGACACGATACGCCACCACCTACTATTTTATTAACTTGATTGTTTTGACTGTCACTTGATGAAGTCTATTTACCCTGTGATCTATTAAAAAACATTTGTTTATGATTTTTATGATGAGTTTTATCTGTTATAAGTAAAACTTCGTAACAATTGTTTCAGTACATAGTACCTTCCTCAGATGATGCGTAATCTAAACATTACTATGGTATTACTCATCAGCACTTTTAAAGCTATTGTAATTTGTATTTCATCGTTTAGCGAATTATTATTATTATTATTATTATTATTCTTTTTTGTTTCACGTTTATACGGTAAGTAGCTTCATTGTCGGCCAGAACTGGCAAGACAATAAAGATAACTATTTGATATTAAGCACCTTTCTCACTATGTTGCAGGTTGCAAGAACCACAGCTTTTTGCATCTGAAGATAGATCTTTCCAGGAAGCCCAAGTATCTTTAAGTTGTCAAGAAGCTGTTTTGGGATTTCACCAGTGGATCCTATAACTATCGGGATGATGTGCACATCTCGCACTCTCCATACCTCCTTGATCTCCTGTGCCAGTGATAGGTATTTTTCTATTTTTTCGGAATTATTTTTTATGTACGTTTGACGGTGCAGGGATATCAATGTTAATTATGAGCATTGTATTTTCTTTTTTATCCAGAACACATATATCTGGTCTATTATGTTGTATTGTTCGATCAGTCGGTACATCTCTGTCCCAGTATATTTTGCACTCATTATTCTCTACCACTGGTGTCGTAGTGTATTTATAATAAGGTGGGTTCTCCTCTATTCATCCCTACTTCAGGCTGATTTCTGCGTGAAGAACCTTGGCTACATCGTTATGTCTGTTGGTATATTCTTTAGGCGCTAAGGTCTTACAGCTGCTGATTATACGCTCGATGTTCTCATTGCCGTCTCCACACATGCGGCACTTGGATGAGGTAATGGTCTGATCTTTAATGATGTATTTTAAATATGATCTAGTGCAGATTACCTGATCCTGTATTGCGCACATAAACCCCTCTGTCACTGCAAATAGGGTGCCTTGCGTTAGCCAAGCCACTGACGCTTGCGTGTTGATGTGGTTTCAATTAAGGAAGTTGGGGTATCTACCGTGTAATTCCTTCTCAAGTCATCTGTCTTTAAGTGTCGTAGCAGAATACTCTACATCTATTTTTAGGTTTTTATTTGTAAGGTTTAGAGGCGTTAGGTTTCTGCCGAGGTTGGCAATCGTATCATATATGACGGACGTCAAGGCCCTTTTGCAGAAATACGAGCGAAGATGATTAATTTGGTATTTGTGCCTTATACGCAGTCCACGATGCCGCGGCCTTCAATGTGTCTGGTGAGGTGAAAGCGCTCCTTGCATGCTTTCGGGAGATGAGCTCGATGTTTTGTGTAGCCTACTCGTATGATTCTGTTCAACTCATTTGGTTCTGTGTGGGTCCATTTTAAGATACCAAAGCTGTAGGTCACGACTGGAATGACAAAGGCGTTCGTGGCCTTAATCTTATTGCTCCCAGATAATTGGCTTTTTTAATATGTTGTTCAGTCACGATTTCAACTTCTGGGTCAGTTGTTTCATTTCCGCGTTGTTAATGCCCTGTGATTGCATGATACCTAGATATTTATAGGATTCATGCCTGTTCAAAGCGCATATTGTCCCAAAACCTGTTTTATGGAGAAGAGTATAATCTTCGGCTTGAGACCATTTCCCTTTTAGTAGTTCGTTCGTCTTACATTTCTTCAGCCCAAAGTTCATTCTGATATCACTTCAGAACTCTTCTGGGGTTCGTAGAAGTCTTTTGAGATCAGCCGGAGTTCCCGAAAATATTTTAATGTCGTCCATATAAATATATATTGGCTTATGCTTTCTTGTGCAGCTGGTAATTGGTAAGCACTTTCTCTGTTATTTAGTGATGTGCTAAGTGGGTTTAAAGCAATGCAAAACCACAGTGCGCTTTAATGCGTCACCCTGGAAAATACCTTGCTGAACTTTTATTTTTATTTCTGTGATGGTGTGATCTCTGACAACGATGTTGGTTTACCACTTGCTCATTGCGGTCTCTAGAAATTTCATAATGAATGAGTGTATCTTGTATATGGATAGGCATTCAAGTAACCAAGAGTGGGGGACGCTATCAAACGCTTTCTGATAGTCAATGAAGGCAGTAGGTAGGTCTTTTACATTTTTTTTGCATATTCTGTAATTATTGAGTCAAATATCAGCTGATCCTTACAGCCCATTGCTCGCCTCCTACAACCCTTCTGCTCTTCTGCCAGCAAATTCTGGACAGTCATATGGATATATATTTTGCTGGCTAGTATACCGGTAAGTAGTTTATACATTGTTGGGAGGCAGGTGATAGGTCTGTATTTTGACGGGTTAGCTACCGATGGTGTCGTTTTTGGGAAGAGATATGTGTTTCCCTGGATGAGAAAGCCGGACATCATATCTGGCTGTTCAAGGATGTTATTGAACATTTCAACCAACTTGTCAAGCATGCATGTAAATTTTTTGTACCAATAATTCTGGATTTTGTCGGGTCCAGCGGCTTTCCAATTCTGTGTTCCGGACAGCACTTGCATTAATTAAATTATCAGTCCCTATGTCCGGGGATGGCATAACTGGGATCCTGTCTGTTTTATTTCTTTCCAACTTTATCCATGTGGCATTTCTTTTAAGTGTCACAGGTTTTTTCCATATGTCGCTCCAAAACTTTTGTGTGGCTGTAAAATCCGGGGTGGCATTATTCTGAGTGCTATTTTGCGGGTTCTGTATCTCCCTGTAAAAGGCTTTTTGATTGGTCTGAAAGAGCCTATTATCTCTTCTTCTTCTATATGCCTCATGGTGTCTACGAAGGCGGTTGGCATATACCTGCAGCCTTTGTTTGAGGTAGTCCAATTTTTCTTCTGGTGTTTTGTTTGTGTCACTTTTGTGTTTTCCAATAACGATATTGGCTTTACGTGCCACTCTATCACTGTGACTACCATGTGGAATATACTGCGTGAGGGTTCCAACTTCTCTCCTGTTCTGTTCTATTTTGATTTTTAGTCTGATTTCCCATGCTGGCTGTTTGGAGTTCGGTGCTTCATTCTTGGTATTTATCGGTTTTTGATGGCGGTGTTCCAGTGCTGTTATGGCAGCCGCGTATATGTAGTCGTGGAGTGTGATGATGTTATTGACACTTTGTATTTTTAGTTTAAGGGCCTTGATTACGTTATTAATTATTTCTTTCGTTTTCGACGTCGATCTTAATTTTGATATCTTGGGTCTCTTATGTGGGTCAAGTCCTTCATACAGTGTAATATTTTTCTGTAGTGCGTTATATGTTGTCCTAAAATTCTCGTCAATGATAATGTGTGGTTCTTCTTGTGGTTGGTGTACCTCTTGCACCTCAGCTTCCGGTTCGTCTGCCAACATACCTAGGTCCGCTGCTACTTCCCTGCGGATCTCTTTAATTAAGTTGGAATTCAGTCTATGTTTGATGAATAGTTGCCGTCTTTGATCTAAGATATTCTGTAACGTTTTACCTTGTAATTCTGCGAATCGCCGTATCATTTCATCGTGCAACCTCTGTCCATACGGATTAGTGTCGGTTTCCATTCTTGTGATGTGTAAGTAAGCGCGGTAAAGGTGAGTATTCATCTTCCTCAGATGATGCGTAATCTAAACATTACTATGGTATTACTCATCAGCACTTTTAAAGGTGTTGTAATTTGTATTTCATCGTTTAGCAAATTATTATTATTATTATTATTATTATTATTATTATTATTATTATTATTATTATTATTATTATTTTTATTATTATTATTATTATTATTATTATTATTATTATTATTATTATTACTATTATTATTATTATTACTATTATTATTATTATTATTATTATTATTATTATTATTATTATTATGATTATTATTATTATTATTATTATTATTATTATTATTATTATTGCGCATAACATCTGGATCCAAACCATAACCCACATTTTTCGGGGTTTGAAAATATAATAGTGTGGAGGACACTTTGATACTTAAATACACAACAATGCGCAAATACATACTGAATATAGTCTGAAACCATTTGATATTCATAAAGTTAGCAGTTGTGCGTCCTACTTAAAATTCACGATACATACAAATATAATAAAGGAACCAATCGCTTAACAAATATTTTTCAGTTTTCATCCGTAATCTAACGGTATTTAATTCCACTAAAACATGTAATGATGTAACAGGTTGGCTTAATCTGAATAGAGAGAAGGCCATTTCTTCTTTTGGCAACTTATTTACCAACAAACATCAATGTAGAAGTAGTTATTAAACCTATAATATCGGTACATGGTTGAATATGTACCTAACATGAGGTAGCTCATTGATTTTGATTAATTTAATTTACATTTACTCACTGGTTTATCGGACCAGTTAATCTGACTGCTTTGAATTGTTTTCTCAATTTAATAAAAGTCAAGCGCTGGCTGGATGATTTCATTCTTTTCATTCATTAGTCGAGTGATAGAGCCGCTCTGAATTTTATCTCTTTATCATATGAATCAAGCGACCGTCATAGTTTCCATAGTTTTAATATAATTTGGTGCTTTTATTAACTTCTCGAGTTCCTTTTTTGATCTAATTATTGTGTCCGCTCATTGCGGCATATTATCATTGCTGCATTCGAAATTAGTGCAGCTGTAGCGCACGCATATCTAGTTGTAATCAGGTTAGGTAACGTCAAGTGATCACTTTGATAAGTAGTATTTAGTGCATTTAGTGGTAAGGCATATAGAACCGAGTATTTCCAACTGAATTGGTGTCTGTACAATCTTCATATTGTACTCTGTTTATTTATCAATTACTTTAACAGTCATTTAATGTTTGTCTTTACTTAACCACATTTTAATTTAACCTTTTTCTCCAGATAGATTGTTGCTGTGTTTTCAAAAAAAAAAAGAAAGAACTTAGTAGCAAATATATTGTTCTTTACATTTTTAGATTGTGTTTTCTTGTTAGGTTAAGTTAGTTGATTATAATGCCACAATTATTCTCGTTTTCTTGAAAGTTTGAAATTAAGTACTAAGTACCGGTTAATTTTATGAGCTGACCTAGCCATCCTGTACAATACCAGCAGAGCTTTTTCCATTTAGCTGGCTAGAACCGGTGGCACTCAAACGACCCCACGACTGCCCAAGGTATCATTTATTATTGGCGTATACCTAATTTTAATTATAAACATAATAAGTTTGTACAGCCGTACTGTGACTTCAGACCATAGTTTGCGCACCTAAATAATAATCGAATAAGTTCTTTTCTTTATGTTACTTGAACTGTGATTTTCAAAAGTAAGAATTTATATTTTTAATTAGCTCAGTTTGTTTCCAACATTGGTTATATATTAATATTTCGCCTTGAATCTCGTTAGCCACCACAAGGTGATCACGTTCGAGTGAGCCAAGGAACTTAATTGATATTGAAAGTTTTGCTCTATCCGAGATAAATAATAATATCGGCTTTTAATTGAGTGAGATAATTCAATTAATAACTGTTTTATTATTCTCTTTTATTTACCTTTATGCCTCGAGTAACAGGGTAAAATTTCAAACTATTAATAGTAGACAGTTCTAGTCGTAATATTTAGCTTATCCGCCTAGAATATTGGAAAAATCGTCATCTGATTGTTCTGTGTTTTGCCTTGAGTAATAAATCAACTTTCTATTTACTGAATTTGCCTGTGTTTCTATTTACTGAATTTGACTCTGTTATTTAATCATTTCTGGATTACCTGGATAACGAAGAAATAAGGACGATTAAAAAGTGGGTACTTTGATTTAATTCAATTGCGCTCTATATTTGAAATGTTTCGGCTTCATTGACTTGCTATAGAGGCGCAGTTTAATATCGGCTTTGTTGTTAATCATTAGTTTTCTTTTGCGTCTCACTTTTTAATTCTTGATACTCGCCTACTCACTTATCATTCATAATTAAATTAGGTCTCTAATTATTAAACTAATTCTCGGTTATTATTTTATTTTTCATTTACTCGGATTGATTAAATTCTAATATTCTAATTTTTTCTTGGTAGTTGCGAAGCTTAGGCTAAAACGAGTGCCATATTTCAGATTTGGGGTATTTCTTGCTTGTGCCATCTACAAGCCCGTGGCTCCTTATAAATAACCCACCCTACTCTCCGGCATTAGAGCTAGGGCATATTTGCACGCTTTGAAGACGGCTCGTTCTAACTTACGCATCTGTACTTGCGACTTCATTTAATTTTAAATTTCTCTTATTTGATATTATTCACCCTCCGTCTCTTCTAAGCCGAGGTGAAGGTTTGCGCCAATTAGAGGAAAAAAAGCGTGGCAACTTTTATACACTACAAAAAATCCGACAATACCCAAATGTGGATTATATTTGTAACTCATTACGAAAACAAAACTTAGTATTTCAGTTTTAACTTTTTTCAAAGTTTGAAATTACATGTCAGTCAAAGCTCAGTTTTGGGAAATGCGTGCTTGCAACGATATACAATGTTGAGCGAATGTCTACAATTGGGACGATACAATATCATATTTCAGGCCTAACTTGCAGAGATCACGATCTGGTATACTACCCAAATAGTGATAAATATGAAAGCTGAACTTCCAGCTGACAAGAAACCCAAAGTAGCAGGGTCAAACAGGAATTAGTAAAAGTATTCGGCTCCCAAATACGAACGCCCAGATTTAAAATATGCAGGATTCCATCCGTAAAGAAACCAGATATATCTCAGGCTATAAGTAAAAAACAAGCAATTGATGATTCTTGTATTTATTTACATTATAATGTATTATATTTAACCTTCAAAGCCACCTTGAATTAATGTATTTAATTAACCATGTATTTCTATTTTCCGCTCTTTAACTTACAGCATGAAGAATATAATACGTATAACTATATATATTAGAATCGTTTTACTTGCAGAGAAAATAAACATTATTATTGTTTAAAAATAGTATAGTTTTGATTAGAATACTCTCAACGGGGCTTAAATCCATTGAGTTGAAATGAGTATTTGAGTATTGATTGGTTTAGTACTCTCAACTGGGCGTAAATTTCTTGAGCTGAATTGAGTACCAAACGATAGTAGTTTAATACTCTAAAGGGATCGTAAATCTCTTGAAGGCTCTCCAACCGGGAATCATACGTGGATCTCCTACATGGTAGGCTAGGATACTGACCAATATACTAGTGATAAGAAATTTCATATTAATTGAGCTTCAAAAAAACGATTTCTCTCTCTTTTTAACGCATATTTGAAAATGTCTCCAAATTCACACTGCAGGGCGACGAGAAATGTTCTTTTTGCCTACTGTTACTTAGACCACCTTAGGGATTTCATAAGCAGAAAATCTTAAGACACTCTGAAAAGATCAATCTTGCATATCTAGTTTTCAATAGTATATGAGCAATAATATTAAACAGAGTTTGTGACAAGAGTACAAACTTCGTCACTTTGTACATTGACTAACCGGTTTAAGCAACAACACTATCATCGAAACCCGTATGGTTTTTCCAATAAGCCTAAGAACTTAATACAAAATGTGCCGCGAAGTCAAATGTTGATTATTTGACTGTATAAGATATTTATTACATGTTAGTTTTAATTATCAAAACGTTGTTTCGCTAACCACACTAAATGGTATTGGTGATCAAATTTGAAATATAGATATTAAAAATTAAGCTCGCTGCAAACGTAGATTTGACGCAGTGCTGAGGTATTCAATACATAAATGTACCTAAAGTAAAATATAGTAAACAACCATTTTGCCACTGTAATGTAAAAGGCAATTTGTAGCAATTTTTGATCTCTAAATGCGAAAATGATGATAAAAAGTTCCTAACACCTAAGAATTTGGAGTTATGATTTTTTCAGCAAAAATTAATGACTATTTTTATCACATTATTTTAAAAAGTAACTTGTAATATACCGAAGCGCGACGTTTTTGTGCATTGTGCACAATCTTGCGACACCGCGTGAGGGTGTCATACCTAAACGTATGACACCTCAACTACGAAGTGTCAATAAGACGTAAAATAACGGAAATACACACATAATTCCAAATTTCACTCTGCTTCGAGGCCGAATCTATTTATATATGACCCCTGTATACGAGAATTATGCAGTCGCTTTTCGAATCTCCGATATCAGATGTTTCTCAAAAATACCAGAAGTACGGAATGGCTATAAAAGCACCTGAACGGCTATAAAAGCACCTGACCGGCCGTCGGATCATCACTATTTGCAAACGACACAGTAATCTTAATAAAGCACAAGAATGCTGCCATGAATAGCAGGAAAATTTGAGAAAATATGGACGATATCCAGGAGTGATGTGACAGAAATAAAATTAAGATAAACACTCAAAAGACGCAAGAGCCATTTTATTCCAAAAAAAGAAGACCGACACCTGGCCGGAACATAATAATAGAAGATGAACAGATTCAATGGAGTAATGAAATTCAATACTTGGTACTGCACATGGACAAATGTCTGACTTTTAAGTCACATAAACTAACACAATTAACAAAACCAGAGCGGCCATCTATCAGTTATATCAAATCCTTAGCTGGGGAGCGCTATGAGTCTCCAAACCAAGACTCAAATTACACAACCTGTTACCAGGGCATCATCTGGAGATATGGGTGTAAGAGTTCAACGAAGAGGCTTGTACAAAACAGGCTTAACATGGATCAAGTCAATATGACCGAACGTGACATTTTTTATTCCTGTTTTAATTAAAGAAGAAAAGGTTTTATGTTATTAAAAATTATAAGCTTTTATTCCTGGCTTTATTCTGTGTAAATGTATTATTGAGAGAGGAGTCCTGTGTTTTGCTGAATGTACTAAGTCAATAAAATAATCTGTTCGCAGTTTTGCCACAATCAGCCAAAGCGGAAAAATTCATATCCTAAAAAAAACTTTTAATAACGCTAATCATGGAAAATTACCTTTAATAAATCATCCAAAACTCCATTTACTAAATTTTATATCAAAATAAAACAAACTATTCAGTTAAATCTGAAAACTGTGTATATATTGGGGCTGTTACCATTATAATTCAAAGGAATAACTCTTTGTAATATCAATGCGCAGAGAGAGTATCTTACCTTCCAGTTATTGTATCAGGCAAGAATATCATTAGAAATGGAGTAAAATAAATGTGACATTCCTATCTCAACTTTTCAAGAGCTATCTGGCGGTACTAACTGGTAGGTGGTATCATGGGTACCAAATCTAATACCTCGGTACGTACCATCAGTTAACACCATAAGATAACTCTTGAAAAGTTAAGATACGAATGTGCAATTCAATTTACTCCATCCTTAATGGTCTTCTTGCTACCAAGATGAAAAGTAGCCAGTGTACCGATTTTCAACTCTTTTTATAGTTGTGAAACTACTAACTCTAGAGGTATAATATCATACATCAAATATGCTTAGAATTTTAAGTAGAATCCAAAAATGTAATAAAATATAGGGTATTTCATTAAAAAAGCAGTGACCATTAAAAAAATACGAAAACAAATTATCAATTTACCAGGAACAACTTTTGTATTTAATTTTTGTTTTGCAACCCCCGTAGTTTACGAGATAAGGTATAGGCCCCTCTTAAACGGGCTACCCTGTATGCACATTAATTGCGAAATAATAAGTGTGAAACTATTGAATATATTATTATAGGAGGTTTGAGAATTTTCTAAAGCGATTATAATTTGAAAAATAGTATATTATTTTATATGGAGGAAAAGTGATACTTTTCATGGCGCGCTCGTGTTTGACAGCCGAACGGAGTGAGGCTGGTAATAGAGAGCAAGCCATGAAAAGTATTTTCCTCCACATAAAATATGCTGTTTTTTCTTCAAATGTCGACAAATTAATGCAAAAACATCTCTTTTTAATAGTAATAATATCTAATTATTATTAAAGATAAATGAGTTCGCAAGGCGGCTTAGACCACGGTCGTAGGTGGCCTTGCTTAGACCGGTGTCGGTGAATATAATGTAACATAAAGCTGTCAGTGGACACTGTCAACAATAATTATTTTTTTAAGATTGCGTTTCCGATTGCGTTTTAATTCCGTATTGATAAGCAGTTATTGAGTAAGTTCGATTAAATAATAACCAATTTGTTCCTAAATTAGTGATTTTTAGAAATGCAGTCACAAATTGAGTGATAAATACAAATTGTAGTTTAATAAATCTTGAGTTGTTAACGCTTATTTTGTTGTCTGTTTGTATTGTATCTATGTTGCTATGACAACACTTTTACCTCCGCCGGCGGAAAAGTGAAAAGTAAAGCTCCGGCGGAGGAAAAACGAAACTTCACGGCCGCCTACACAGTCGAGTAATGACGGATTTATTGACATTTGAAGAAAAAAATGGTTTATCCCTTCCCATTTTAATATGTTTTTGAAACTTTTGTCCGACCACGCAAATCGATAATTTAAATATAAATTGTAAAAGATCAAAACCTTAGTTCGAACCAAAAACAACAGCCGATTCTGAAAAATTTTCACCAGTGTCCAACTTTTCTCTCTTCATTTATGGAACGTAATCGACTTGTAATTACTTTTATTTAGGTTTCTTCAACTTTTACCTTGGATTTTGTCTGAAAAAACTCACCATCAGAGTCACAAGCTAGCCACTGTGCCACACTTTATTGAAGAACTAAATAATACCTACACACGTTTTCATACTGTGACTAATCTTGTATGGCACAATTGTGCGATAATATCATACGTATGACCATACAAATTTTGTTCCTTATCATAAAAAATGTTAACAACCAAGGCTTATTAAAAAATAACCGTAATGGTCGTATTAGTATTACCTTTTTCATTGCAAGTAACATGTAACTATTTTTTGATTTGCAATCACTAGATTCATTAGTAAGAGAAAAACTTCACCGTGTGAAAATATGTTACTTCAATAACTATATTGAACTATTAAGAGGCACTATTATCATAAGCTTAAAGCTAATTTTACAATGGCTCTTCTACCAATACCAATGTTGGTAATAGGGCCGATAATGTGAAATAACTTGAATAAGTAAGATTTATAATATCGATTACCAACGTATCGATACTCCCGGGAATTAAATGCAATTTTGAAGTTCCGCTAATCAAAATATATGTAAAAAAATGTTTAATGAACTTAATGCCTAGCTCTTTTCAAATTGTTTAAAGGGATTTTACTTATTTATTTATTTATTTGGACATAGGGATACATTGCCAGCAATATAATTAAATTTTAGATACAATTTAAATTCTACCTAGTACTAAACATATTTAGCCAACAATATGGATCAAAGATCTGTGTTTGTTGGCGAATAAACTAATTGAATACAATTTGAATGGTTATAGGTATTAGCTCATCCAAAAAAATAAACAATTAAACCAATAATAACACATAAGTTTAAGTATATACATACCACAAACTCAGCCCAAACTAAATATAAAATGCAGAGAAATAAAAAAGGAAAAAAAACAAAAAAAGAGAAGAGAAGAAAAGTCAGATATCCAAAGACATTTTTGTATGTACAATCCAGTCATTCACTTTAGTCTTAATTTGCTTAAATGGTTTACCTCATAGATCATTACGTATAGCATTATATACTTTAGGACCAGTGAAGCTAACATGTCTTTTTGCTGCAAGATCCTTTACGGGTGCCAAAGAAAGATTTTGGTTTGTGGCATGCCTTGTACACAAAGTATGTACTATTACATTCTTTTAATAATCATTATTTAGCATAAATCGTATCACAGCTTTAATATATAGTTGTTCTACATTTAATAAGTTGCTTTCTTGAAACAATAGTTGACTATTAATTTTTTAGCTACATCTAGACTATTTAAAACATTCTTACAGGCACTACCCCAAACAATTATCCCATAATGGCTAAGAGACTCCACAAGAGAAAAGTAAGTTGTTCTCAGTAAGTTAAAAGCTAAAATATTGCGCAGTTCATATAATTTACATATTACTTTTCTTATTTTGGTAGTGACATATTCTAAATGCTTATTTCATTTTAAACATTCATCAACATAAATACCCAAATATTTTATGTATCTCACTCTTTCAACTTCGCCACAATCACAAACACCCATTTCAGTTGCACAATCTACTCTGTGGATTTTTAATTTCTGACAGTTAGATAATGTTTTTCCATTCAAGGCAAAGACAAGAAATTTTGTCTTGTCAATGTTTAATGATAACAAACTATTGTCTAACCAGCATTTTATTTTTGCAATTGCAACTTCTGCCCTTTTAATAGTTGTCTCTCATGTTTCCCCAAAAATCAACACCATCGTATCATCCGCGAAAGAAAAGACCTCACCATCGTCCAAAATTGAAAGTATGCCTACCAAGCGCACTACCCTGCGGCACACCATACTCAACAAGAACTGAACTACTTAAACACTTTTTAACTTTAAATTTTGTGATCTTGTGTTTGCTATTCCGCTAATTCCCATTTCGTCCAGCCTCTCGAGCAAAATATGATGCGCCACAATGTCAAAGGCTTTGGCCAAATCTAAAAATATTCCCAAAACCTTTCTGCATCTATCTAAGTTACTAACAATGACCTCGGTCACTCGGCAACGGACATTATCAGTACAGGCATTCGTTCTGAAAGCAAACTAGTTTTTTGAGAATAAGTTATTACTTTCTATGAAAGACTGTAGTCTCAATTTAATGCACTTTTCAACCAGTTTGCTTATTGTGCTTGTTAGAGCAATAGGCCGATAGTTTGTCTTTTTAAGTATACTTGGATACAGTCCACTACTGAAAATGTAGTTGACAATATGCAACAGAGGTTTTAACAGGTGTTTGTGGCTCTGTTTAATGGCCTCAGAAGTAATTAAATCATCTCCACTTGCTTTATTTTTTTAAGGTCTTAATTTGTAATATTAATTAATTTTCTGTAAAAGGAGTGAAATAAAAGGAATTTAAGTTAGTCTTTGTTCTTTCAATGTAATTTGGTCTTGACTTTTTTATTTTGCTTGCCAACCTTTGTCTTACCTTACTAAAATAATGATTAAATTAATCTGCAATCAAATCAAATCAAAACATGCTTTAATGTCCAAAATACATGTGGTATTCATTGACAAAGCTGAACCATAACTATTTAAAAATAAAATACTTAATACTAAGACAAGAGCAGAATCAGTGGAAACAAAAAAAAGTTAATCGCCCAAACAAATTCTATCACAATACACATAGTCAGTAAAACAATTTTAAAACATTTAGAATTTAGATGTAAAAACCTGAACTAAGCCAACTAGTTTCACAACCGATCCTCAAAATACTCAGTAACAGTATAATAGGCCTTCCGTACTAGCAGCTTCCCAGTCTCCCTCCTAAATTTATACACGTTCTGAATACATCTTATATTCACCGGAAGACGATTGAACATTCTCTTGGCATTATAAATAAATGATTTTCTTATCTGGCCCGTTGTTGGTATCGGTAGAGGGATGTTGTGGATTTGTCGAGTATTATATGGACCCTCGGTAATAGTGTGTTTATACTTCTTAAAGACAAGGTATACACTCTCTGATATATATAGACGTGGAAGAGTCATTATACCCTCTCTCATAAAAAAGGGCCTGCAAGAATCTCTTCCCTTCATTCCAAACATAAAACGCATAGCTCTCTTCTGCAAGACAAATACCGAATTAAACAAATACTCACTGCAGCTGCCCCAAAAGAGAATACCATACCTTAGATGAGAGTCAATGAGAGCAGAATAGACCATTTTAGTAGCAGATGAGTCCAGTTCCTTGGCCACTGATCTTAAGGCATAACAACCAGAGGACAATTTTGCAGTAGGCTTTTCAATGTGTGTTGCAAAAGTCAGTTCACTATCAACATGAATGCCAAGGAACCTAACATCATCTAGGTTGTCAATATTTAATGTCCCCAGCTGGATGTCATCTAAGGTGCATTTAAATGTTAAAAGATTAGTTTGTTTAATATTGAAGGTCAACAAGTTACTATCGAACCAGTCCTTAATCTTTATTAGATCTGCAGTAATCAGCTGGTTCAGAGATACTGAATCAGTCCCGTGCCAAAGAATGGTGGTGTCGTCAGCGAAGAGCGTAAATTTGCCCCTAATATCCAGGGAAGGTAAGTCATTAATATATAAAAGGAAAATAATTGATCCAAGAACCGACCCCTGGGGCACTCCACACTCCACACCCCCAACACCGGACTTCCGGCCTCCAAAAGAAACCACCTGAGTCCTTGCTGAAAGATAGGACTCAAACCACCTCAAGCATACACAACTCGAGTTTCCGTAACAGTATACCGTGACTGACGCAATCAAATGCCCTCGTCAGGTCACAGAACACCGCGCCAGCGACGGCACCGTCATACAAACTGATATACAAGCGCTCCAAGAAGGCAAAAATGGCATCGTTTGTGCACTTCTAGTTCTGAAAACCGAACTGGTCAACATTAAGCACATTATACCTCAACAGAAAGGACATGATTCTACCCTTAACCAGTTTTTCAATTATTTTGGATAAGGTAGGTAACAGAGATAATGGTCTAAAATTGGAAGGAGTGTCATCATCCCCACCCCCCCTTATGCAACGGGATTACAATTGCCTTCTTCTAAAAACCCGGAAAGCATCCTCCTACAAAGGAGTGATTAATTGCGTCAGCCAAGGATAAAAGAGCAGTGTCAGATAGCTCACAAAAAATCTTAACTAACATATAGTCCCATCCTGATGCATTCTTGTTTTTTATGGCAGAACATAATGATTTTAATTCTTGTACATCAGTCGGGCGCAGAAAAAAATGTTTTAGAGACAGACCTCCCAGAAAGATAATTTAAAGGATTAGTTGGTGGATTTATTTTAGCTGATAGATTGCTACCAACGGAACAATAAAAGACATTTAGCTCATTGGGAGAGAGAGTAGGATTGAAATGAACACTGTCTCTTACCTCTCGTCTCAACTTATTAACAATAGACCAGGTCTCATTAGAGACATTTTTAGAGCTTTCCAGCCTCTGATTATAGTAAGTTCTCTTGGCCAACCCAGCACCCCTCTATAAATAGTTCTGTATTGATTAAAATAAGACATCAAGAACGCATTATCAGAGAAGAACTTCCTGATGTAATGCAGAAGTCGCATATTCTTAGCAGACACCTTTATAGCTTTAGTTAACCAATGCTTCTTCGCCTTATTTTTTATTTTAACAACAGGAAATGAATCATTAAAATTTGCAGTTAATTTGTGATAGAAAAATTCAAGTGTACTATTACCAGTTACAGTCCAGTTTGTTTTTCTGCAGTTATTACGAAAGTTGCGAACATTTTTTTACTGTATATTCGACCATACTTTTGAATGGGTTTAGACTTTTTAAAATTGAGTTTAAAACCAGCTATTATAGCCTCGTCATCAGAGAGGGCCGAATTTTTCACACGACAGTTTACATCTGCTAAGTTTGAGCAAAAGTAGTCAATAGTAGTCGCTGAGTGCTTAGTAATTCTAGTGGGTTCCAACACATGCATTTTTAAATTAAAACACGGTAATAAGTTTTTTATTGGGACACTAGAGTCGCAATTATAATCAATATTAAAATCTCCTGAGCGAACCAAAGAACAGAAGGGTGGAAACTGACCAATCAATGCCTCCAAGCTTTCAATAAAATTTGACCGGTTAGCTGAAGGTGGACGGTACACACAAACTATATACAAATTAAACCTCTGACAATATATAATAGGAAATTCAAACTCATTTTCAATAATTAGATTATCAAACCTTTGAACATTAACAAAATTATGTGAGTTTATTTTTTCGTTCACTAGAATCACGGTTCCTCCGTGAACAGAACCGGATCTACAGAATCTTGACAACACTCTATAATTATCAATCACCACGATCTCATGCGTTCTTAGCCAATGCTCCGTTAAGCAAACCAACTCGGGGAGGTCCAAACTCTCCAAGAGAATATATAATTCGTCAACCTTGTTACGCAATGATTGAATATTAAGAAGGAAAACCAAAAAGTCGCTGTCTAACCTAAAAAAGAATCTTTTGAGGAAAAGATTACTTGGATCAACTTGCTTAGTATGATCAACCTGATTATGAGGATCAGTTGCGTTGTCAGAAATAGTGGGGACACGGGAACATGGTCAAGCGCCATAGGGCTAGTCAATATTACCTTACTTCCTATTAACTCCTTTATATCATTACCCTCCTTTAAGCTATCGTTTGTATTAATAAATATTAGATTTTTTACTACTGAAATTTTTGAAGTTACAATTTATTAAATTTTAATACCAATTTCCCTCAGATGATATTTGTTTCCTCTTTTTGAGTTAAAATCTAAAAAATTTGTAATTCCCCGATGTGGTCTATTTAACCTCTGAACAAATTCAAACAGTTTTACATTATATTTCCAAATTAAATCATTTAGATTAAAATTCGCCTTGCAGTAAGGAACTGAGAGCAGAATGACGTTGGTCTTTATAAGGCAGGATCAGTCAGGGTTCTGCTATTTTCATCAGCAATTTTTTTATATCACAGTTGCTGCTTATGTCATTGGTGGCCTCTTTTACAATTTTCCAAGTGTTTTTGAGATCATTGTTGCAGTTTTGAATCTTTGTTTGCTGTAATGCTGATATTTAGTTTTCTTTATAAGTTTGATAAGATTATTTCTATAGTTTTTGTAAATGTTAAATATTTCTATATTATTTGGATTTATGGTACATTGCTTCTTAAGTTTGTCGCTTTTTCTTATAGAAGTTAGCAGTCCCTGAGTGATCCACGGCCTTAATCTTAGATTTTTACAACTAATCTTACAAGTCTCAATCACATTTTGCAGAACAGTTACAAACTCCAAAGTACAGGACTCGACATCCGAATTTACCAATATGTTATTCCATTCTAATTGTGATAAAAAGTTTTTCAACTTTATATAGTAAATTTTTTGTATTTAATTTTTTTTTGGCACACAAGATTTACCCTTAAGCCGAATATTTAATAGAATGGAATAATGATCTGTAAAATCTCTAGTTAAAATGACTGAATTACTAAAACAGAGTTTTATCCACAATACCGAAACAGAATATTATCACTCCACGCGCGTTTCGCTAACCATGTTAGCATCATCACCATCTAAAACTCTGTTTTAGTGCATGTTGCCGAAGGTTCCAAACCCCAACCTAGTAATGACTGAATTAATTTTATTATATAATTCACTTGTACATTTAACGAAGTGGTGGTCAATACAGGTTGCCGAGCTCCCCTGCACTCTTGTGGGTACGTTTATCATACTAGAAACACCATAACTATGCAGCAAGGTCAAATAATTATTTACAGTATCCCTATACTAGTTTCCAAAATATCTAAATTTATATCCCCGGTAAAAATGTACAGGGGCGCGTTTAAGATCAATAACCCTCTCTTTTAAAATGACAGCCAAGTTATTTATGAAGTCATCAGGATTATCAACAGTTCTATCACACTTTGATACCGTAACTTTAAGACATTTTACATTATTTGCCTCGATAATATGGCATTCCTGGAATATTTCTATTTTAGCATAAATTACACACCCATCAAATTTATTTAGCATGCTTTCATTCCAAAATATAGAATACTCTGGAATGTTCAAATCACATTTGCTGTTGATTGTATGAGTCTCTAACATTACAATGATATCAAATTTTTTACCAGTAGAATTCAGGAATTACATGTATATTTACATGTATTATACATAGGCCCGTTAAGGAATCTGCAAAAAAAGGAACTTGAGCAAGATTATCACACAACCATTAAGGAGCGAAAGTCAGTCCGTGTACTTAACAAGAACCTTACTTTTATCCATTAGAGTGACGGGTACTAAAAACTAGTTTAAGCTATTTTCCGAATCCCGTAGATCCTGCTCTGTTTTTATTTTAACAGGTCTATCACCATCAGATTTTTTTAGAAAAATATTACCATTTGAAGTGTAGACTGCCTTATAGTTCAACCTTGATTTCAGTTCCCTAGCTTTCTCGAATAGTTGTCTTTTATAAACATCGTTGAGATAAAGTTTTCTTTTTTGTCCCTCCAGGTTACACCTCTTTACAGTGATTCCCCTCAGCTGCCTGACTCACTCCATGATCTGCTTTCTCTTCGCAGGATTTTCAAATTTTACCATGATTTTTCGACCGTCGCCCTTCTCCAATTAATAACATTCTCTAATGTCCTGATCATCCAGTGTTACGTCCATGGCCTTAAAAATATTTTCCGTTATTTTATGTAGATTGGGCTCATTTTGCTTTGGAACGCCTACAATTATCAGGTTTTTAGCTATTTCATGCTGTTCAATCCCATCCCAAGTATTTTCCAGTAACTGGACCCTTCGCATGAGTTGGGCGTTGTCCTTTTTTAGCATTTTTATTTCCCCCAAAGCATCTTCATAAGCCTTTTTTGCTGTTCAAAAGCTTTAGACATAAACTGGACGGATTGTTCTAGATTACTAAGTTTTTGGTCCATTTTCTTCACAACTGAGGAGAAGAACTGTTGGAAAGACTATTTAATGATAGTTTTAATTTGTTTTCATCCATTTCAGTAAGCATATTCTCTGACTTTTCACTGCATGCTTTGTTTGTTTTTGTTGGTTGACCTCACCTTTGTCGATGCCGTAACAACACGCGAATTTTACGCCGTTAATTGTGACTTTTACTCGTTGAGAACAACTTTGATGGTAACTAGCATTACACTTTACACAACGAACTGCCTCAACTATTTTCTTTTTACAATAGTTGCACTACCTTTCAATATTTTCCTCAAACACATCTATCACATCCATAATCTGGTATGGTAATCAGTTCTGTAATCTAGAGATAGAGACGATTGTTTTATGTTAGCTAATTGACTTTGTATATTTCATTTTTTTTACGTCTTCCGTTCACATTTTTGTTAATGAGACAATAAAAATTTATATTCAAAACCAGATGCTTAAAACATGGTTTTTGTTTTATCTAATAAGGTATTTACAGCGCTAACCGTTAACCATGCCTTAAAAGTAAAGTAGAGTAGAGTAGAGTAGAGTAGAGTAGAGTAGAGCTTTATTGATTATTTTTTGTACTGGTACATTATAGCAAGTCGGAAAAAAAAATAAATAGCCTAGTGCTAACGTATCAAAAATATAAAATTAGTAGCCAAATACACGTATATAGGTACTATGTAATGTAATTGACAAAGCTTATAACATTAAGAACATAAAAAGTATAAAACCAAAAACAATACATTTTTATTTTGGCTAGCAAATATAAAAGTAATCATCTGAGGCAAAAAATAATCTACGTGCGGGTTAGCAGTCATTCATTAGTATCTCTTAATTCAGATAAAATTACTACCTAAGTATTCTTGAATTGTATAAAAACAATGCAAGAATAAAAACATTTTTATTTTCCCTTTAAACTTTTTGTTTGATATCTTCTTCATAGCTTCAGCTTGTTTGTTATACAAATTATAATTTAATGAATTTTTGCTTGAATTTGTTAGTTTGTGGAGAGGAATGGTAATTCAATCTGACCTGAGATTATGAGAGTGATTCTTACTAGTTGTAGGTAGCATGCTTTTTCATGATGAATTTCTATAAGAGTAAAATAGGCAAGGCAGAGACATAATTCTAGGACTTAGAAATAAAGGTTTGCAGTGATCGCGGTAGTGGGCACCACGCACGATTCTAACGACCTTTTTTTGTAATTTAAAAACTGATTCTGCTGCAACACTGTGACCACACAGAGGAATTATTACGTATGCGATTCTTGAATGAAAAAGTACGAAATAACAGGTTTTTAAAGCGTTAAAACTGATAAAAGAACTTAGCCTTCTAATTAAAAAAGTAACACTTGACAGTGATGTTCCTAAACTGTAGGCATGCTGAACCTACGAAAGTTTGTCGTCTATAGAAATTTCCAATAGTTTTAAATCATCAAAACTGGGTGCTGTAAGTTGTGAAAGTGGTGTCAACAGTGAATCTAGCACTCGCAATTTGGATCATCTGATGACTCAAATCATTTACATAGCCGACAAACAAAAGTGGGCCCCTTAGGGACTCCGTATTTTAAGTCTCTAAAACAACTGGTGATGAGCGAGATTGGTCTAGTCTGCAAGACCATGACCAAGACCAAGCAGAACAAGACCTAGTATTGCAAAACTTACGCATGAACAAGACCGAGCATGCAAGAGTCTTGCGGTCTTGCGTTTTGTCAAAAATCATTTTGTTTGTGAATGCAAGTAAAATTATACCGTATTCACTATTTACCACGCCGCCGCCGGCCGCCGGCGCCGCATTGTATGTTAACGAATTAGAAAGTAGTCAAATTTTTAAAGACAATTATACTGATAATTACAATAATCTAATTTGGATTTTAAACAAATTACACAAATGCCAATCAATTTCTACCAGCGTTCTTGCATATAGACCGGAAGGTAGTGACCCATTTTCGGATGTGATTTTGGCCAGTATACACTTTGGAGGCTACACATTAAATATTATATCAAAAACAAGATAAGATAGTGCAAGCTGTTCTGCTTTTAGTTAAGCCGTCTGAGGTGCTTAGATTATCAAAAAGCGAAAATGTCAATTTTTAAAATACCTCTAGATTATAGTGAAATTTCTTAAAATATGACAAAATATAGTGCGCCCTACATTCAATGAAAAGGTATTTGTTTCTCTCCAAATCAGGAACATACGTGATCCACTCTAAACGTTTCTATTTCAAATACAAACTATTTCCAATTTATCAATTAATGTCATCTTTGGCACGTATTCTCAAAACCACTATTAAAGACTTATATCGTTTAATTTGAAAATTTTAAAATACACGAGAGTTCTTTTGTAAGAACCAACACCGGGTTAGTCTTGGTCTTGATCTTGCAGTCTAACAAGTGCTCTTGGTCTTGGTCTTGCAGGGTCCAGTCTTGGTCTTGGTCTTGCTCCAAGACTCTTGCAACTCTTGCATTTTTTGGTAGATTTTTACTGGAGGCAATTTTTACATAGAAAATACAAAAAAAAAATGTTCATGTCATTTAACGTAAATAAAGGTTTAAAGAAAGGTACAGTATTTGTCAGTATAAAAATGTAATGCATGTGCATGTCATAGAAATCATGATTCTCTACTATGTTAAAATGATAACGAAGATTCAAAATGCCCAAAATTTTGCTTTCTGTCGTGCATTTAATACCCACATCTCATAACAGGATCAAAATAAATAATATTGCCGATTACAACGAACATTACAAACAACAAAGAACAATTAAAAATCCACAACCAAACTACACAGCGTAGGACAAGGACGACTGTTGAACTATCTACTATGTTTTGTCGAAAAAATATATTAGGCACAAACAAAAGTTTAAAAATTACATGAAACCAGCAGTATTTAAAAATAAAACTTTTTGGTATTTTGAAAATATGTCGAAAATGAAAAAAGATAAATAAAATTCATTAAGAAATTCATTATTATGAATTAACAATTAAATAACATACAACGTTTTCCACTTAACCAATTTTTTACCTCTTATACTTTTTAAGATCCCAAATACATTCCTATCCTTTTCGGACACACTGTATGTGAAGAGCCCAGGATGATGCTTCAATTTATCACTTTATAATATCAGAATATGCGTATTATTATATACGAATCAAAGTATTTTAACTAACCTTCCACTTAATAAGTATCCATTTTTGATCGTTTAGAAAGCGTGACAAATCTTTGTTGCTTCTGATCTCGTTAAATATGAGTGCCCCTATATGTATTTTAAAAGCTATTTTGACAACTCAATGAACAATAGTTATTTATGCACAAGTGCAAAAAGTGCAAGTTTTTTTCATGAAGCGTGAAAATTGTGAAGGTAATAATAATAAGAAGTGTCAAATTTTATTTCAAATTGTATTGCAATCTTATTGGGGTCTGGCGACGTTAACCACCCACGGATTTTTGGGATTTTTTTATCTAACCAAAAGGGCATGTAAAATAGAGTAGATTAAAAAAATTAAAATTGCGGACGAAGCCTTTTTTCACACAATAAAAAACAATTTTTAAAATAGGAAATTTTAACTTACTGCATGCACAATATGACATCGCACTCACACTGTTACCAAATTGTAAAAAAATAATGTCGTGTGCACTTAATGAAAAAAATAAAATAATATATCCTGACGGTTTACTGAAATTTCCGGTGACAGTTTCATATTTTTGTTCTCTTTAATGAAAAATGTACGAAATATGATTAAAGTGGCCATTTTAAAGCTAAATCCATTGCCGAACTGAAACCAATTCACACTAACCGATACGAATTAGATGCAACTTTCAGTGCTAGATTTTACCTGCTTAAACGAAACCAAACTAACCTAAACCCAACTAACCCAATCAAAGCTAGCTCAAACTAATTGAAATGCAACCAACCATCATAGCTAACCCAAACGAACCAAAACTAATCTAAACTAACCAAAGCTAACCTAAGCTAACTCAAAGTAATGGAAATAATTACGGTGAGGCTTCCGCGAAAAAAGTCAAACTTTCTATTTGTGCTAGTAACTGTTATGTCAGTATCATTTTCAGGATGTGAATACAAATAATATGCGGTACGTTATCATTTTTTTTTCATTGTCGTCAATATTTTCTTACAAAAATGTTTCGTCCGCAGATTTTTTTGTTCTAAAGTACTTCAAATAACATTCCCTTCTCATAGCATAGTCGAAAATTGTTTAAATCCGTGGGTGGTTAAGGTCACCAGCACCGAAACGGGTCATCAAGACGATCCCAATGAAGTCAAAACTGATATACGAAGCGGCTTATGAAAGGTATAAGGCTTGGTGTCAAGCAAAGTCAATCAAAAAATATAATGAAACTATCCTTCTGGCATATTTTTCATCCAAATCAAAAGATGTGAAACCGTCAACTTTATGGTCCGAGTTTTCAGTTGTAAAATCGACGCTGCTTCTGCAAGAAAACATAGATGATAAGACTTATTCGAAGTTGATGGCATTTTTAAAGTGAAATTTAGTGGGATATCGACCAAAAAAGTCAAAAGTTTTTTTCCAAAGAAGACATACGCAAATTTTTGAATGAAGCCTCGGAAAGCAAATATTTAATAATGAAGGTTGTCGCAATTTTTAAAAAGGCAGGTGCTTGTAGACGAGATGAATTAAATAAAATGACCATTTGTGACATAGAACAAAAAGATGATATTTTACTGGTAAGAATTCCACTTACAAAAAGATAAACCAAGATCGCTTTTTACCAAGGGACTAGAGTGTTACCGAAAATACATCAACTTTCGTAGCTCACAAACACTCCACAAGAGACTTTTCGTTTTTTACAAAAACAATAAGTGTTCTGTTCAGCCTGTAGGAGTAAATACTTTTGTCCAAATCCCTTAGGAAATCGCAAAGTTTTGAATTTACCGGAGCCGCAGCTCTATACTGATCACGCGTTTAGGCGTTCCTCTGCTACTTTATTGGCAGATAAAGGAAGAGACATTCTAAGCCAAAAAAGACACGGAAGTTCGAAATCATCCACAGTTGCAGAAGGATAAGTTGATGAATCCCTTTGCAGTAAAGAAAAAACTGCAAAATATTACACGAACAGAACAGCAAGAAGGCCGGACTTCAATTTCTGCAATGCCAGACAATTTTGTAGGGAGGGTAATGGATGTATCTTTAAGTGAAGCCTCACCATCCTCTTTTGCTGGACCAACTAGCAATTGGAATATTGCCGATGAATCTATTCAAAATCAGGTGCTGTCTTCTTTTCCATCTATTGTTAATTTAAGAAATTGGTCAAGTTGTAATGTTAATTTTAATGGTAAATTGTGTTGATTCGTTAATAAATAACTAATTATAAAGTCTGTTTATTTATTTAAATTGCTTTTTACACTACTGCAAAAGAAGGCGTATAAAAAAAGAGTGCAAAAAAAACTTTTATTCACTAATGCAAAAAAGTGCCACTTTTTGAACGAAAAATCATTTAAAAATCGTTATTTTTTTGAGCGATTGTAAAAAAAGTTCATTTTTAATATACAAGCATAATTGATTTACGTAATATTATTTAAACTACCGTGTAAAATTGACTAATGATGGATTTTTTCTGGTCAAAATTCGAAGTTCAATATGTCTGTAAGTCTAACCAGTTTAGGAATGCAGTTCCGTGTGTTGTTCTGCTTAAGTGTCTAGTAATAAAGTATAATTACGTATACGAATTATATAGAACTTACCTCAAGAATCATATTAAATCAAAACATAAGCTTAGCCCAAATTTACTTTTTTAGTTTCTATTTCCAGTTAGTGCAAGATACGACTTTCTCTAAAAATTGCGTTTTTAAGTGGCTTTGATTAGTTTATAAGTTACGTTTTATTTAGTTGCACTGATTTTTTTTAGAGATTTAAGTATATCTCGGCTCGAATAAAAAAATACTACATAAAATAAAAATTCATCTATATTTATATTCAAAATAATACATAGCAAAAACACCAAACACTACATAGGTATATTTATATGCTATTATTTTTTTTCAACATTAAATATCTGTGAAAAAAACTAGTAATAGTAATTTCTTGAAAAAAACGGCAATTAATGTGGAGACGGCTTTTGTTTTAGCGTGAAAATGAAAATAGAATCTGAAATGGAATTGTGGCAAAGTCATTACCTCAATAAGATTCGTCCAGAAAATGTATCACCTCATTCTATGTAATTTCAAATATGACCTCGGTTACTTATCTTTCAGTAGTTTATAGAAAAAATAAGAAGAACATAAAATATCAGAAAACCAAGCCATAAAAATATAATGAATTTTTTCAAAACTAAAAAGTCATAGTTATTTTACAAAACATACTTTTTATTTGTCTTAAAAAAGAGAATATAATCAAAGAAATTATTTTGTTGCCTTTTTCGTGGAATCGGTTTCACGTTTGAGGGCCCAACAGTACCCCGCCAATATATTAGGACCCATTTTCCATTCCAAATGCGAGTGGAGAAAAGTGAGTTGCAGCCTAACTCCTTGTAAGATTGAAATGATTGGGTAAGCTCTTTAACTAGTTCTGCATAATTCTCGAATTTCTTACTTCCTAGGGAGATGCTACTTATATTTTTCAAAGCAGTCCACGCTCTATTTTTTTCCGAAAGTGCAATTTCGATAGTGTATTGTGTAACTAGGAGGAAAAGCAAAACATTCCTGGACGACTGTGATAGCAACACAGGAGTCCAGGAATGTGCTTTTCCTACGAGTTGCACATACTATTTTTTATCCTATCGAAATTAATTAGAATACGTACTTATAAAAATAGAGCCAAATAAATAAAAACGGTGTTATAAATTTAAACTCAACATAATATCAAGTTTTGAATCGAGCGAGCTTAAAGTTTATTACGTAGCTACGGAAACTACAGCTAAATGTTGCTTTTGATAGACGTCAGATCTGACAAACAAGGCGTTTGAATAGGACAAAAATGTTACATTCCCGGCCTAGGACGGGAATGTTATATTCCCGGACAGTTACTTTCTATTCTTGTACAGTTATTGCATGTTGCCAAGCAACGACTACAATATACTGGAATCATGACTTTTGCGGTGAGAAAACACATCGGAAAGGTGTCGTTTTTCGTCCGATCGGATAAAAAAATTATTGTCCTTGAAAAGTTCCCGTATTTGCGTACCAACAAAAATGCCTTCTTTACTTCACTTATATGTGAGAATTTCCCTTTCAAACAAAGAAAAGCATTTGCTTCTCCAACGAAATTTGTTATACCTAAGCCTTAGTTTTATGGACTTGGGAGATAAATGCATTTTCTGCTTCTCAGGTTTTATTAAGGACGTCCTTTCGGACCGGGCACAACGTTTTTACGTTTCGGCCATTCTTTAACTACACAATATTGGTTTCTGGCCCTGCTAGCCCATTCGCATAAAAAAGATCAACAACACCAGATGTTCAATCCTTTAAGCAGTGCAATAACTTTTAAATCTGCACATATATTCCATTTATATAATATGTGGTCTCTTATATCGTGAAAATAAATCAAGTCATTTTCAAATGCAAAAAATACTGCCAGCTTAGACTCCGTTTTCGGATACGTAGAAATCCTCACTCCTTCTATTAGGAGATTCCACTGCTGCAGACGAAATGCCAGGGGCTCTGTCCTTGTTTTGGGAAGATCCAAATCAAGATCGTTAAGTTCTTCCTGAGATATAAAATTGTGTCTAGTTCATCCAATTTCGAGCATATTTTGTATTTTTCTGGAGGCTTGGGGATGGGTATACTTGGTACATTTTGAGGCACAGATATAGTGGGCGAGGGAATATTAAGATATTTAATTTCATCTTTGTTTTTACCACAAAACCCCGCGATTTTTGTTAAGCAAAAATAGCAGTCATCAGCGCGGTTTTGAGGCTTCCGCCAAATCACTGGTATTCCAAATTGTATAGTCCTGTAAATAACATTTAACCAACCGGTTAGGATTTTAAAGCAAGTATTGCAACAAATAGCTCAAGCTTTATCTTGATCTCCAACTTTCCAACCAAAATATAACTCGTAAACTTTTCTCACAAGTGGGTTTAAAGGCTTTCGTTGGGTTTTCAGAGTAACTTCACCACATATGAAACAAGAATTGTTGTTTATTCGTAATCAAAATAATAGTACTAAAATAGTTATTTTTGTTACAAGTACCTAAAATGGAATTTTTCAGGACGAATCATTGCTGTTTCCGGACGAGGCGTCAGCCGAGTCCGGAATAGCAGATGAAAAAACTTCATTTAGGTACGTGTGACAAACACTATTTTTTGTCATAGGCTCCCAAAATTTAATTTTTATTTATACGCTTTTTGCAATTCTTCAGAACGCCTAAATTTGCAAATTTACCATAATTTTTGAAATCATAATGTACGACAAAGTTAGCTTAGAATTTGATATCGTAGCAACTATTTGACAATTCTGTCATGTCATTCGAAATTTTTGACATTTAGACATATTCAGGAATTTTGGAATAGTCCGTAAAGGTTGCCATGAC
>MU184520.1:130258-142311 GCA_016904865.1 Pissodes strobi
GGGACTAGGCCTAAAAAGAAGCATTTTACGGACTCAAATGAGTCCGTAAAATAGCTATTTTTGGGAGCGTATGACAAAAACACTATTTAAAATGACAATTGGCACATCTATATCGCACGGTACTTTCGGCAACCCGAGCCATCAGCACTCCACCTATTGGTCGGAACGTATTGTCCAGGTTCTCTAGACTCGGGCACATGATCAGACAATTTCAAAGTCAATCTAAGGATTACACAAGTAAAACTTATTCAAACAACATATTAGTTTGGCAAGGAGGATTTTGGTGCAGAGCAATGCCATCTGCCCATTTAAAAATATATTACTAACATATCACTCGTTTCTGCAGCTTCCTATATATACGAAAACATATATTGCAAATAGCTTACGTAAATCCCTACGACTTTTGTTGTGGGTAACATTAAACGCGATCACTCTGTACAGCAAATCTTGTATAAATTGACTTGTATCAATTATGGAAAGTAATAACTCATATATAATACATAAATGTCGAAACCAGATATATTTTATCCTTGTTAACTCACGATTCGGTTCCTCAATAGAAATATATCTGTCAAATGGTATAAAAACAAAGCCCAAAAGTCTTCTAGCTGTAAAAAAGCTCCACGACCCAACCATTAAACTCGACATTTCTGATCGACTAAAGAAAAAATGGAGAAAATATCCCCAACAATAAAAGAGAACAATGTAACTCAATTATGGGATGATATAGCGAATGTAATACGAGATACGGCACAGAATACTTTCGGTTTTGAATCTAAGAACAAAAAACAAAAATGAATGACTCATGAAATCCTGCTTCTAATGGATCAACGACAAAAACACAGAAATAATAAGAACAAGTATAAGAAGCTTCAACGAACAATACGGTCAAAGATCAGAATTGCTAAAAACGAATGGCTCAAAAAAGAGTGTAATGAACTGGAAGAGCTACATAAAAAGCATGATTATCTTGCATTTCACAAAAAAACTAAAGTAGATCGCTGGTGTATGCAGGTAGCGAAACTCTGATATACTGGTCGAACAAAATGGAAAGATCGTCTTGGAAAATAGCGACAAATTGGAGATGTGTGAAAGGTACATAAAACACTTTTCAATAACGAGAGACTACAGGAAATAACGAACAGTGATGATTTATTAATGGGACCTTCCATTAACAGAGAGGAAATTGAATACACCATACACAATGCTAAAAATAATAAGGCCCAGATGAAATCCCTTCCGCGCTGCTTATGGACGAGCGAGGTATCGGCACTTTTCATAGCTTATTTAATAAGATTTACGATACTGGCACCTACCCTGAACAATGGCTGTCTTCAGTTTTTATGCCCTTGCCAAAGAAAAGCAACACAAGAACATGTGAATATTATAGGGTTATTAGCCCGATGAGCCATGCTCTCAAAGTATTTCCAGACCTAAGCTAATACCTATTTGTCACTCTTGAATAACACATGACCTACTCTATCTTCCCCTTGTCTAATATGGCCGTCATCATCATCAAGCCAAAAGAGCCTAATCGCTTCTAAGGGTTGAATGTTTTAAGAGTAGTTTTTATTATTAACAATAAATAATAATATTTATAGACACTTTTGTTTTAATGTCCTTTTGGCACCCGCCATTACCTGCCCGCTTTTCCCCGATGGACGGACCGACCACCATGTGAAAAATAAAATCCAATTTAAAATAATAAAAATGTCTTGGTGCGGCCGCCGCGCCGCGCCGGCGCGGCACGTCGACAGTAAGAGACCATCGCTATGCTATATTGCTTTGAAGCTTGAACAAATAGAACACAATGCGTAGCTGAAACATAAAAACTGAAACCGTATTATGTTCTGATAAGGTTGTTATTAAAAAAAGTGCAGGGCTCAATTTTAGGCCCTTTTTTATATTTTTTATATTTATGGCCTTTTATGTGGATGACACTACTCTGGTCTCTAGTGAGGAAAATGTAAATATCTTACTTCAAAAGGTTGCTAATACGTTTGAGAGATAATATTTTTCGTCTAACGAGCTGCTTTTAAATGTTCCAAAAACATAGGCTCTTTTGTAGAAATTCAATATGAGACTGAGTGTATGATGTCTTGTTTCTGGGTGTATGTGTCGATAGAAAACTTGATTGGTAGGGGTTACATAGATTCCATAGCAAGTAAAATATGGACGACATATTGTTATGTATTACGAGTGATATCTGACCATGTCAGTGAGAAGGCAGCTATGGCTGCATACTATGTTTGTTTGTTTATTTGTTTCTTTATTCATAATCATTACACAAACAGTGTTTTTACAAGTCATGATTCTAACTACTACTAAAACATAAAATTGTAAAAATTTACTTAAAATAATTATTGTAATCACATTCTCAAATTCATTCATCACCAGAGCTTTATACAAATAGCACATTTAACACAAATCACATTTTTATATTATAACTTATTCATGTACAAGCATACATTTAATTTAAAACTATGAATTTAGGGATTAGAGTAATTGGGAAGATGGGAAGATAAAAACATTTTAACTTAATTAGAACCATGTATTTAAAATTAAACTGTTTATTTATTTTTTTTATTTTACCGATAAATTCCTTCTCACCAAAACTCCGTACCCCCACTGGAATTGCATTGAAAAATTGAATTCCGTGATAGTCTGCGCCCCTTCTAGATCTCTCCACTCTGTGGTAGCTGGGAACTAAATTGGGTCTATTTCTAGTAATACATGAATAAACATCACTATGTGTTAGGAAATTTGATTGGTTTTGTTTTATATAGGTCAGGCAGCTCAATATAAAGATGCAGGGAAATGTTAATATTTTCAGTATTTAAGACCTGCAATGACTCTGACGCAACGTCTTTGAATTCTGAAGAACTGCTCAGCTTTTAGTTGCATGGCCCCAGTTCAAGATTGCATAGAACATATTTAAATTAAAGTAGCCATGATAGGCTGTAAGTAGGTCTGTGTGGATACGATTTTGGACAAATTTCTCATTATGTAAATAATATTGGACAACTTTGAACACAGGTTATTAATATGAACATCTCAAGCGAGTCCAGGGTCAAGGTCGATGCCAAGGAACTTTACTCACTCTTGTGATGGCCGGATGGGTTCCATTGATCTAATAGGGAAAGTTAGACATTGTGTCTTGGTATTGATGATACTAAGCTTATTCGCAATAAACCAATCCTCTATATTTTATTGGAATCTCAGTTATGATGTTTTTGGTACCTACAGGGTCAGATGGGTGGTACTGTTACAGGGTGGTTACATCATCAGCGAATATAATCAATAACTGTTCAAAAATAATGGTAAAGTGGGGAGGATCATTGATAAAATAAGAAATAGCAAGGATCCCAGAACTGAAGCTTGTGGTACACCATACCGTACTTTTTGTGTTTTGGATTTTGCAGTATCAAAGAAAACATATTGCTCTCGATTTGTCGTGAATGTCTTAATAAAAGCAATACTACTTTCATCAAAGTTATAGTAAGCCAATTTATCAAAAAAGAATGTCATGAAAAATACAGTCAAATGCCTTTGTTAGGTCTTTGAAAGAAGCATATGTATCTAGTTTTTTTTTCAAAAGCTTCAGTAATGTATTCTAAAAGTTTATTTATTGCGAGTGTGGTTGATTTTTTATTTCGGAAACCAAATTGGGTTTGGGTAAATAAGTTATTGGTTTTGAAGTATGCATTAACCTGATCCTTCACACAAAATTCTAAAATTTTTGAGAAGGTTGGTAGTAGAGAAATTGGACGATAGGTACTTTTCTGCACTGTCAGGGCTGGCTTTGTTTTTATAGATAGGTATAGCTTTCGCTATTTTTAGAAAATTAGGAAAATAGTTCTTATTGATGCATTGATTAAAACGATTAGTTAAAGGTTTACATATAACATTTCTTAGGTTCTAGATGATTTTTTAATTTATTTCATAGCAATCTTTACTATCTTTATTTCTTAAGTCTGATATTTTTTTTGGTTATGTTATATTTTTAAAATTAAACTTTTAAATTTAAATTTTGGCAAGTCGGAAAAGTCCTCTGTTAGATAGTCAGAAAAGGATTTTTGTGATGTTGGAAGAGTCTGCACGATGTTTTCTGCCATGTTAACAAAATAATCATTAAATGACTGACTACAATTAAGTTTCAAATCAATACATGCCTGGGAAGGTGAGGTAATGTTACTTTTGGATTTTATAATGTTCCACATTATAAAATGGTTTGTTAGCAGAGTTATTTATAACATTGTCATTCGCAGACTTTTTAGCTTTACTTATTTCTGCTTTGTAACGTTTTTATACGACTGTACAATTTCTCCAGAGACTAGCCTGGGATTTGCTCTATTAAGAGTTTTAAGTCACTATCTCATTCCCCTCAGGTCATCATTAAACTAATCAATCCTAATCCCTTGAGTGCACTTATTGCCCAAGTTTGCCTTAGTAGGCAAACACTTATCAATTTTACTTGTATGTATGATGTATTGATAAAGCATTGAACATTTTCCTGAAAATATTTTTTTTCATGTGTGAAAATTCATCAGCATTTAGCCAATGTTCATTTCTACATAAGCAGTCAACTTTTGTTTCCTCAAGAATTATTACTTTAATATCTGAAATTCTCTCACCAATCCCTTGAAAATTAGCTGAAAATAATGTAAAATATTTTTTATCAACATTGTTAAGACTACTAAAACTACTTTTACTTGGTTGATTGGTATGGATGGGATTGCTAAGATCACAATATTTAAATAAATATATTTTTGTCCCTCATCGTCAGCAAGCATTATTAAAAATAAGCAACAATTGAATTGAATTGGATAGCCATTCGTTATTGAAGTAGATTGCAAAAGAACAATTATTATTGATCTAATGTCAAAAATAATATATGTAGTTAGTAATAGTAATATATGTTTGTAGTTAAAGTATGTGGTTCAATATGTGCTACAACCCTTGCGAAGTTAACACGGTTTCTCTAGTGCTGTGAAACATTGGCAATAAACTGTTTGCAATATAACACGGTGTGAATTCTCCCGATTTCAATTTATACGAGAAGTTAACACGGAATGAATAACAAAAGCTTTCGTTCTCTAAGATAAGTCACTTGAATTAGTTTGGAAATATTTTCCTTTTACGTTGCTTGAATTTGTAATGAATAGAACCGATCTGGTTCAGATTCCAGGTTATAAATTAGCACTAAATCCAAATTATTAGGCCTAATTAAGGAAGCTAAAACATCTAAAAAATATACTTCTGTACCTAAGCTTTCTTCACCACATCATTTCATCTACAACATAAATTATGTGCAAGGTGGCGAATAGCGGAAATATCCAAATGCATTAAAAATTGTGTAGCCATATGATGAGCTTATAAATTGAACCAATTAAATCCCTCAGGCTATTATTATATTCTTAAAGTAGAAAATACACTTTGTCTTTATTGATATATTCAAGCATATCCCTGAAATTGCAATAAACCTATAAGAAAATAACACGTAAATTAGCCAATAGAGTCTTGAAAGCCGGATAATACCAATAACATGTCTTGATACATCGTTTTTATAAAATCACGATTTTCTCAATATACATATAATTACTACTCATATCCATAAAATACTTGTCTGTTAAGATAGTAATTATAGTTTCGAAACAACCACAATGTTCATGATATACTAAAGCATTGCTATAAACTTAATGTGAACATATACCTACGGATCTACGTGTAATCTTTAATCATTTGCATTTTCGTTACCTAGTAATCGCTTTTACTAATGCAAATAATACAAACTCGTTTTTTTATTTGAACTTGTGTTTAAAGAGAATAGATTTCAAACTTCATACCGCGTTGTGCAAATAAGTATGTTATTTGAGCATTTCAACACTAGTTTTTGACGAGCCCATTGAGAATCTTTTCAATCAAATTTGCGCGAATAGATCTTTTATTCGATTATTGTATATTATGATATCGGCAAGACTCTAGCCTTGTCTCGGTCTTGTCTTGGGAAAGAAAGCCAAGAATGAGAAAAAATTAAAATCAATATGAAGCCTTTTTTTTTATGGCAGTGGCACACACACTAAAGGCAGATCCTATGGCGCTCGACGAGCGGTGTGTGTGCGAAGATGTTGATTGACACGGTTCTTGAATATTTGTAGGTTGTAATTAGTGGGAAACAGATGTCCTGGAAGTGAGTTCCACAGTGATGCAGTGCTCCAGACAAAGGAGTTCTGGTAAAGCGATGTTCTAGGTGTTTCTAGTTGTACGACGAACTGGTGCGCTCCTGCCGTCTGTCGGGACTGTCTGACAGGAGTTGCCAGGGGCGGGATTATGCGGGCCAAATCCTGGGAACATCTGCCGTGAAAGTATCTGTAAAACAGAGACATCTCGGCCACATGTCTGCGATGTTCCAGACTATCCAGATTCCGGGTCAACTCCGGATCGCCGACGAGACGCACAGCCCTCTTCTGAATGGAATCCAGCAGCTTTAGGGTATGCTTTGGTGCGGCACCCCAGATATGTGAGCAATATTCTAAGCACGGTCTTATTTGCGCTTTGTACAGCAAGAGCAACTGCTGCGGTGTATAGAGTTTTTTGTTGCGAAATAGCGCACCAAGCTTCTGGGAGGCTGATTTTGCGATATTAGCAACATGGTCATGCCATGACATGTTGCTGTTGACCGAGACACCCAGCAGTCCGATTGACGAGGATGAAGGAATGGTCGATCCTGCCATAATGATGTCAGGGCCCGCTGTATTGGCCCTCTTAGTAAACGTTGCTGCTTGGGTCTTTGCTGCATTGAACTGGACCAAATTTCGGTCGCCCCAAGTTTGAACTTTATCCAGGTCTTGATTAATTGCTGTAATCTGCTCCTGTCTGCGGTGATGAGTCTCAGTCGCTGGTAAGGGTTTTTCTGATCTAAAGTGGGAGACAAGGGTACTGTCATCTGCAAAACTGTAAACAGGATTATTCGTTTCGATCAGCAGGTCATTAATATAGATGAGGAACAGAGTTGGTGAAAGTATTGCGCCCTGAGGCACGCCCGCGTTGATGGTGAATGTGTCCGAGATGTGTCCATCGACTGCAACATGTAGGGATCGGTTCTTAAGGAAACTGGCCAGCCAGCTGCAGAGAGAGGCGGGCAGTCCCAAGGACGGCAGTTTGTTGAGCAGTCCGTCATGCCAAACTCTGTCGGATGCCTTTGAAATATCCAACGCAATCGCTCGAGACTCTCCGTAGTTTTCAATTGCCCTACTCCATATATGAGTGACATAGGCCAATATATCTCCTATCGATCTCTCTTTGCGAAAGCCGTATTGATTATCGCTGATTATTCTGTTGCTCTCGAGGTACTTGAGTAGTTGCTGGTTGACTACACGTTCCATGACTTTGGAGATTATTGAAAGCAAGGCAATTGGGCGATAGTTTGAGGGCGTGGTTTTCTTGCCTTTTTTTGGAACAGGTTGCACTCGAGCGACTTTCCAAGAGGATGGGTAAATCCCTTTTCTGTAAGAAAGAGAAAAAAGCCTGGAAAAAACGGGTGTTAGTTCGTTGGCGCAGTTCTTTAGCACGATGGCAGGTATTCCGTCCGGTCCTGATGCCTTTTGCGTATCTAGTTCTTTAAGGATTTTGCGAATACCACGATGAGAAAACTTGACTTCTGCCATGGTGGTGTTGATGTTCGGTATAGTGGGGAGAGTCTTGCCTTGGGGCACGTCTAAGGTAGAGTGCGATGAAGTGTCTAAAGTCTCGGCTTACTTTGTTTTTGCAGAGCCCAAATGTAGAAGCTAGTCATTACATTGAGTCACTGGCCAACGCTTTTATCTCCTATTCCTTGTTTTGCAATCGCAATAAATATATATATAATAAGGTGCCTCGTGTATCGTATTAACAAAAGCAAATGCATATTTGCCACAGACATATAAAAAACAATTGACCGAGCTGGTCATTCATAAATCACCATTGTTTACATAGCCACATTAGAAATATTAACGTAAAGAGGGGATAGAGTAATGAATGAAAATAATGAAGATGGCGGTCGAGGCACGTCAAACATTTTGTTCATGTACGGCCACAACGACGCGCCTGCGTCATGTTTCTCCCGATGGCACCATAGGAGTAACATTTTAGGGGACACCTGTTTCAAGTCAGGTAGCCTGGTGTCAAGCAGAAAATAAGAAGCTATTACAAAAATGAAAATGACTAGACATAAAAGAATAATTTACTAACATTGAAATATGCACATAACAAAAAAAAATAAATATTAAGTTATAGTTCGGGAAAAACAATTTACGTTTATTGAATAATTAATTGAGGAGTGATTAGAGATTGAGTCTTAGGTATCCCTAGCAGCTGTGCCGCTCTACATAGGAATAATACTAATTATATAAAGAAACCAAGGAAAAACAAATTTCATTCATTACGAAATAAAATTAATTTGGTGTTCATACGTCGTATTCTCTTTTGACGCAATGCCTGGGTTGTCTCAATATGAGTTTTATTAGTTCATGGCAGTGTCCATCGATGTACGATTCTTCAAAAAAGCGATCGCTAAAATAGTCATATATGCCTCTTGGCAACTTCTTTATGGTATTTTTTATTAATATACTGCACACATATTTTATATTTTTATTAAAAATATTTCTTGTTTTATGAAAAAATCTGAAATATTTTTCTCGTCCAGAACAATAGCGTTATCAAAAATGGCTTCTGCCGTCATTTTACCCTCATAATAAACGAGAACTCAGTCGTTTATTATCTTAGAATTATTCCTTGTATCGAATCAGTTGGCATTTTTCAACTCCTCCCTACTTGCTGTTCTGACGTAGGTTTTTTAATCTCGTAGAAGGAGAAAGGCAAATTGACGGAAACGAATTGAGAGTTCTTCTAATTAGACCCTTCGGCGACAAGAGAACCTTTCTGTTTGAGTGCAGTCTTAGAGATTCAACTTTTAATAGTGTGATTTAATTCCACCCATTCTTCGGGGATATATTGTGGTATCTCTTTGTGTTTTGACACAACCGATTTATCGGGATCTAAATACTGTCCTAGGTAAGCATTTTCTCTGGAATTATTTTTCCCTATTACTTGTGAAGCACGCGGACGACGCCATGACGCTAATGTGTTAACCTTTTTTGTGCCTCGTCCACCATTTGCTTCGAGCCCCATGCGTTATCTTATCTACTCCATTTTATCAAATCTGAAATTTTATTTTAATGTAACTTGAGTTTGATCATATGAGGAAGTTTATATTTTCTTTTAGGGGTGACTCCTACCTATCTTTGCTATATTCAAGTTGTCTATACCTCAGTATTTATTTTATTTGCTGATGGACGTTGAAAACTCACTGATATCTTTTCGGGGAATTTGTTTTATAAAGAAAATATATTTATGCAAGGGAGGGGCTATAGTTTTTTTTATTAAAGTAAGGGGGTTTTGTCTAATGCGTACTGGGTTATCTCAGGGTTTTTCTACCGGGCTACAACTTTCACCATCATGCTACCACTTTTACTAGGAGGCCACAACTTTCAAATACGTGGCTACAAGTCCTGTCTCCGGGCCCATTTTATTGGCGAGTCATCTGCTAGTTTCACCCTCAGGGCCAGTGCCCTAGCAGTACCAACGATAACCGCCACCTCTACCCGAGTTTGACGGAGCTGAGTGGTATCGTAGAGAAGCTTAAGTTTATTTACTCATCTTTTTAATATAAATCAAGCATTGACAGTCGGGCTTTAAAACAGTTTCAATAATTTTATTCCTTTCATTCATTTATCGAGTAATATAACCGCTCTGAATTTTCTTGTTTTATAATATAAATCGAGCATTGACAGTCGGGCTTTAAGACAGTTTCAATAATTTTATTATTTTCATTCATTTATTGGGTCCATTGATTTAATTATTGTGGTCATTTAACATTACCTATTATTATTGCTACCTTTATAATTGGTGCAGCAACCAGCGCACGCATACATATATGTAATTAGCTTAGGTAAAATCAAAGTGATCACTTCGGATTGTAGTAGTTAGTGCATTTAGTTGTAAGGCATACAGTACCGAGTGTTAACAGCAGAATTGGTCTGCGTATAATCTCCATATTGTACTCTATTTATCAATTACATTAATAGTCATTTGACATTCCTTTGCTTTTAAATAGTCAAAAGTTGTACTGTAGTATTGTTGCTGTGTTTTAACAAAAAAAAAGACTTAGTAGCAAATAGATTGTTCCTTAAATTATAGATTGTGTTCTCTTGTTAAGTAAAGGTTGAGTTAGTTGATTTAATAAGCGGGCATAGCCACCCTGCACAACAGCAGCGGAGTTTTTTCAGTTTAGTTGGATAGAACTGATGGCGCTCCAACGACCACATTACAGGGGCCGAGCATTTGCAATACGACTCTCCGGGGCTAGGTTTCCTTTTAATTAAAAATCTTCACTTTTGACTTCAAGAAGAAAAACATGTTGCAAATTTGGCGCCCAACGTGGGCTACCTTTTTTTTTGAGAGACCTTTTCTTATTAAAATTGCAAATTCTAGTTCTGTCCTGTATGCTTTATTAGATTTATTCACCAGCTTATTGTCATTAATTGGTAGCATTGTGTATTATTGTTGCATATTATTTTGATGACTAGTAATTTAATATGTATTTAATATTATACATATCATTGTTATTTCATTGTTAATATTCGATTGATTACTGGGCGATTTTTTTGATACTTCTAATATTGCGTATTAATTTATATATTGAGCTCTCCGAAGAGGACAGCTACTTTGATTATTTTATTTTCCGATTTTGATTTACATTTACATACAAATTTTCTTTATTCGTTTATAATTTTGCTATTTTATTGAGTCAGTAAAGATGGATTATAATATGATAGTTAATTATCTTAGGAAAGAGATGCTTGTCTATGAACTTAGTATTCGTGGTCTACCAGCTGATGATTCAAAAACTGTTGAACAGTTAAGAGCACCTTTGCGTCCAGTTTTACAATTAGAAAAGAAAGGCAAACCTCTAAATTATCCACCATATAAACTTAAACTTGACAGCGGAATTAAATATATTTTGACAACATTAATACATCTCCTAACTTCAGTGGAAAGTTTATCAGGAGACACTAAATCTAAAGCTAATTTTGAACGTATTCAATCACGTCTTGTTCACTTGTTGAATCGGATTAATCGAATGCCCACTACTAATCTTAAAGAAGAACAATTACAAATTAGATCTGATTCTTTGCTCGAACTATTATCTGCTTTGGATAGTTTAGATTCACTGTTAAAATCGGATAAAGATTTGAGTGCTTTGTTAAGTAAAACGGTCAATGATTGCAGACAGACAATTTGAAGATGTTTCAATAAACAAAAAACATCTGATTAAGACAAATTTTTCACATACAGGGTGACAATTTGAACACACTCAATGGCTATCTTTTCTGCGGTAAAAAGATGTGAAATAAACAAAAATACCATTTCCACAAAAACGCGGGGAAATAAAAATGAAGTAAGTTGCAGAATGCCAGAATACTTTCTGGTAGCAAGATTTTTTTTTCATAATTATCAAGTACGCATGGGTAGATATGCGACAATCAACTGGCCCGCGATCTTCCCAGATCCAACGCCCATTAAATAAAAATGAGAACCAAGCGATGATAAATACTCGAACAGCAGAAAATAATTCACGAGATATATGACGAGGTTAATGGGGACTATGCAGAACATTGACTTTAAGCCAGAAATCATATTATTTATTTTCTTGTTTACGGCAGATTATAAGGTTTAATTACCTAGTATGATACTTTCAAATTTAGTAAACAGAATTCAGAAACTATATATTATAGCTTAAAGTTAAATCAGACCTCAAACTTCAATGCCATGACATTCGAAAAATAAACCTTTATCTACAGGTACAGCAGCAATTATGTCAAAAAATCATAGTAATTCCTAATTCTAAAACCTTCAATATTTCGTTATAATACATTATACAAAAATATGCAGAATATAATAGACGCGGACATATGCCTCGCTTTTTTATAACATCATGATAACTAATATTTGTT
>MU184521.1:0-58694 GCA_016904865.1 Pissodes strobi
GTAAACAAAGAATTCTCAAAGGGGATGATGAAGTCCGGTTTTAGTTTCACGCGCTTCCGAACTTTAGGCCCAAAGTTTAACATGGGACGTCCGAGCAATTAAATCAACCCCAAATTCACCCCTTAGCCCGTGCACATATTTCACACATGTTTTTCAGACAAGGGTGTAAAATAATTGGAAGTTTAATATATAAGGTGTATTCTTTGCTGTCTAATTAAGTATTTCTTCTATTTGAATATTGCAGAGAAAATAATGCCTGCCTTCTTACATATTTACTTGAAAACTATTCTAATTAATCCAGGAAGTAGTTGCAATGACAATTTTCAGTAAACTATTATTCGTTCTTAGTTGAAAGTTACTTGCAACTGGGAGTTCTTATTTAAAACAGAAATAATATGTTTATAATATTTGGGGAACTCGATTTTTAAAAATGTATGCTAACTCTAGTCGTGATTTTAATAAATTGTCGTTTGACGAATCAGTATAACTGGCTGTAACAGTAGTATTAAGGCATTTTTAGTTTTAAGACGTTTTCGCAGCCAGCATGTGATATAAAATGGTCGTTATTTTATACGATTATAATAAACTTAATGCACTGTACTAAACGAACAACACTTATATTTTTAAATAAGAATATGTGGAAAATAGAAAAACAAAATTTTCCGTGTTTCGTTTTGTTATTATGCTATTATTGATATAGTGTCTATTATTTGAATGAATATAATGCTGCATATTATTTTGCTGTTCTTTCTAGTGGTCTTTAAACTCCTCAATCTATTTTATCTTCCATTTTTCTTCTTTGCGTCTATCGTTTGGCAATCGTTTACTCAGCTGTTACTTTTCATCTTTGTGTGTTTTGGTCTATTTGTATCCATTTAAATATTGCTGTTCAAGGAGGCCTAAATGCCTTGAACTGAAATGAGTATCAAACGATGAGGGTTTAATACTTGGTCCATCTCGCTCAAAGGACCATGTTCATCTATGTTGGGGTTTGGAATCTTCAGCAAAAAGCACTAAAACAGAGATTTATCCACAATACATGCTCATTTAGTAACATCGGGGCATTATACTCAGGGTATCGCTGATTTAAGAAGTCAACAATCATGGACTGCACGAGGTGAAGCTCCACCCTGCTTCCATATAATATGTTCAATATTTGCCAATTATAGTTCATCCAGGAGGTTATCAATTTAATTTTGAAGCAGTTGGAGGTATCTTCGGCCGGTTAAATTACCATTGAAATAGAATAGAACCAATGATGTTATTATTCTAAATACCACACCAGGTATGAAACGATGCTCTTCCTTAATATGTTATGGCTTCATATCTTCTCTGGTTTTAATGAGCCCCAAGATGCTTATTATGTCGATTATACATCCCATGCATTAGTGAAGGCAGCATCATACCATTTAAAACCATTTTCTTAAGTGTTCTTTCAGATTCTACGGGAATAAAATGGCTATTACACATTTTCTTTTAATGCGAGGGAAGCCACAAGGGTACCTTAAGGGTACTAAATGGTAAGGATTAAGAAATTGGAAAAATGTTAAAAGTCCTCGTCTTTTGAGCTATCATCGATGCTACTTCAACATCTAGTACTCGTCCTTTATTCCATCAATCCCTTAAAAAATTTTGTGCATGTTCCACTCATTTCTCCCAATACTTCTGCATAATACGATCGAATGCATTTTGCCAAACTATTTATACATGCCCATATTTTATCCACCGCATATATTTTAGGATTCTTGAGGAATTGAGTCATTGATAGGAGTTGAGCATGCATTGCTCATTGCATGAGCATTGTAAAATACATAATATTACTGATGGTTGTTTCAAAAATATCACCTTTTAGCTAGGATAAAGTTGTTAGGTTGCGTATTTATAATTTTTGAATGATACGATGCATTGTTTAACAAAATTAACTAGGGAAAATATACAGTCATGATCAGGAATAAACTTTTTCAACGCCCCAGCGTCTCCAGGAATTTCTGGTCGGTAGCAACGGCAATGAGAAAATACAAAGATGTGGTTCAATGTTTTATGGAGTAATAAATTTACAAAAACGTCTCCCCCCTTTGACAGACCAAACCGGCATCACTGCGACTACAGCCAAGGAAAAAGCAAACTTGCTCGCCAAAATGTTTTCATCAAAATCTTCCTTAAACGAGCCCCAAGGCAAGGCTCTCCTCATCATATCGAACATCAATACTACCATGGCAGAAGTTCAGCTTCATCACCGTGATATTCGTAAGATCCTCAAAGAACTAGATCGTAAAAAGCATCGTAAGGACCGGTTGAATACCTGCCATCGTGTTAAAGAACTGCGCCAACCCGCCAACCAACTACCAACTATTACCGAAAAGAGATTAAACCATCTTCTTGGAAAGTCGCTCGAGCGCAACCTGTTCCAAAAAGGCAATAAAACCCCGCCCTCAAACTATCGCTCAATTGCCTTGCTTCCAAAATTCTCCAAAGTCAAGGAACCTGTAGTCAATCAACAACTACTCAACTACCTTGAAACCAACAGATTAATTTGCGATAACCAATACGGCTTTCGCAGGAGATATATTGGCCTATGTCACTCATATATGGAGTAGGGCAACGGAGAACTACGGAGAGTCTAGAGCGATTGCGTTGAATATTTCAAGGGCATTTGACAGAGTTTGGCGTGATTGATTGCTCAACAAACTGCCGTCCTTCGAACACCCGGCCTCTCTCTTTGCGCCTGGCTTGCCAGTTTTCTTATGAATCGATTTCTGCTCGTTGCAGTTGATGGACACATTTCAGACATATTCACCATGAGAGTGGGTGTGTCTAATAGCGCAATACTTTCACCAACTCTGTTCCCCATATTTTATTGATCTGCTGACCTAAACCAATAATCCTGTTTATAGTTTTGCAGATGACAATAACCCTGTCTCTCAATTTAGGTCGGAAAAACATTTACCAGCGACTGAGACATATCACCGCCGACAGGAGCAGATTACAGCAATTAATCAAGATCTGGAGAGGGTTCGAACTTGGGATGACAGAAACTTTGGCGTCCACGTTTACCAAGAAAGCCAATACGTAGGTCCCTGACATCATTATGGCGGGATCGACCGTTCCTTCATCCTCGTCAATCGGACTATTGGGTGTCTTGGTCAACAGCAATATGTGCTATTGAAAACATCGAAAAATCAGCCTCGCATAAGCTTGGTGTGCTATTTCGCAACAAAAAACTGTATACATTGCTCACACATCTGGGGTGCCACACCAATGCAAACCCTAAAGCTGCTGGATTCCATTCAGGAGAGAGCTGTGCGCTGTCGGCGATCCGGAGTTGACACAGAATCTGAATAGTCGCACACACACCGCTTGTCAGGTGCCATAGGTTCTCCCTTTAGTGTGTGTCTCATTGCCATAAAAAAATAGCATCAGTTGATCTTTTAGCAGTTTTTAAAATATTATACAATTCATATTTTCACGACAGTCTAAAGACCACTATTCTGAGTTTCAATCTGTAACTGTCCATGTATGTGGCTGCTCACCTAAAAATTTTCGGTTATAGTCTTTTTATAGTTAAAACTTTCTTATTCATTTTAACACTGATTCAAGCCCAAAACACCTCGTTCTTTTAGAGCTTCTAGATGCGTTACATTGATTTCTCATCTACATAAATCTTAAATCATACTCTAAACTTCCTGTTTAGTAGTTTCTCTCTAATCATCTGTCCTTAACATTCTTCGTTTACGCTTTTTAGTATTACATTGCGTTATGCTATGCTTTTTCCATACACAATTTTTGCAGTCCTTAAATTGATTCCCAGTACTTCCGCTAATGCTCCTTGGATATTTGTTGGCAAATTTCCATTTTCTCTTTTATTCTTGAGGTAAGATATCAGACTAAATTTTTTCCTTGAGAAAATTGCCTCTTATTATTCATATTGCCACTTTAAATTTACAAAGTTGCAAAACTGACATCAGCAAACCGAAACGAAGCTGGTGCAATCTTTTATATATCTATTGATAATAATTATTAGTACAAGAGTAGTTGAACAGTAGTGTTCAACTACTCTTGATAAAGCCGAAACATATGTAGAGAAAAATATCTCATTAAATTATTTTCAAATATCTAAAAGCAGTGTACTAATTATCCCTAGTATTATTATTCAAAGTTAAAAGTTTAAATGTATCATCTTTCTTATATCAAAGTTGTATACGTCTGTGTTATTTATCTTACGAATTCTATTTGTAGGGCATGATTAAACGTATCGTAATGAAAGAATATCAAACTTCAAAGTTTGTCGTTGATAAATCGTAAGATCACCACGATAAGATATATATTAATTATACAGGGTGGCGCATCGAAAACGAAACAGAGGCATTTATTGGCAGGTCAGTTCTTTTCTGAAAAAACGCTCAGACCCGTCGATTTTGTTTTCGTAGGGGACACAAAATTGGAAAAAGTCACGTTTACACATGCAGCCCCCTAGGCGGGGGTGGCAACACCGCTAAAATCTTAAATGAAAAGGGGGGTGGAATGATACATCATTTTAAAGGACTTTCAATTCCCTTTATAATAATGTAATAGTAATTTACGTTACAAGGCCGGGAAATGGCTTATTAAAGTACGAGTCTAGATGTTTACGGACGAGGCGACGAAGGAGCCGAGTCTGGAATTTCTAGACAAGTACTTTAATGACGTTTCACGGCCGTGTATCGTACAATGTTTTATTTCATACTGTTCAATATTTTTTTCAAATTTTTGATACAAAAATTGAACTGTATATTCAGGTAGTTTGAAGGTGTCAGTGGGTCAGTACATGATGGTATCAGTATTGTCAAAACAAACTATAAAATGTAGCACCTGTAATATAGGGTGATAATGTAGTATGCTTTGAATCGGTTGCTAACAGTAACAAAGAGTTTTTCTAATTGATTTTCTTGTCTGTCAGTTCAGCATCGTTTTGAATATGTGGTTTTGAAAATGGATGCAGAGATTTTGAAAAAAAGTTCTGAAGCGACGGCGAAACTTATCCCGGCCAAGTCTTCCGGACGATATCAAAACGAATACGAGATATTCTGTGAATGGCGCGAAACTTATAATATGAAGAAAAGTCTAAATTAAAATATAATGTTGGCTTACTTCTTGGATGCGGAAACAGTTTATTGATTTTTTTTAATGGTAAAATTGTGTAATAAGCTTTAGTGAAAAATTATGGTAGTTTCAACGGTAGGTTCCTAATGTAATTGGTTATTTTTAGTCAAAAAAGTCCAGCAGCTCTACATTATGGGCTAAATACTCCATGATAAAATCAATGGTCATGGTCAATGGGAATGTCGATATATCCAAATATCCAAAAGTGATGGCTTTTCTCAAAAAAGAGTCTGTCGGCCATCAACCAAACCAGTCTAAAGTGCTAACTAGGGAAGAAGTCGATAGATTTATGAACGAAGCACCGACAGAGAAATATCTATTAATAAAGGCAAGGCTTTTTCTGTTGTACCTACTTTTAGATAAAAGAATTTTAATAATAACAAAGTGCCACGAGTATACAGTATGTCCGCGGATGTGGTTGACAAGAGGACCAATGGCCCAATAATTTAAAGATACGACAAAGAGTCACTCTTGATAACAATCTTTGCTTCTCCAGAAAATAAGATTTGCCGAGGCTAAAATCTCACATACCATAGAGGGTCCTTATTTTTTGGACAAACAAAAGCAAGAGTGATTTTTTGTCGTTTATATTATATAAAAAAACGATATTTATGGAGATTTTGTATTGTTTCAGGTTGTGGCACTCTTAGGCATCTCAAGGGAGTATAGAAGAGAAGAGCTATACAATTTGAATGATGAGGATCTTCAGGGTACAGGATCGCAAATAGTTGTCAACGTCAACCACACCAAAACTAATAACAAAAGGGTGTTTACTGTAATCCAAGAAAATTTTCTAAAGATCTTCCGTTAATATCGCAGGTTACGCCTAAAAAACATCCCAGAAAAGACATTTTTAATTGGGTATAGACAAGATAGATGTATGAGTCAACGAGTGGGCATCCATTCAATAGGAGGAGCACCTAGGAAAATTGCCGAGTTTTTAAAATTAGAGCACCCTGAAAGGTATACAGGGCATTGTTTTCGAAGAACGTCGGCAACGTGCCATTTCCCGGACTCATTTAAGTCCGGGAAATAATACATTACATCACTAGGCCGGTAAAGTAACTTTACCGGACTGGTATATTTTAACTAACACATGGTAATTTCTGAACGATTTTTATTACAATAAACATTAAGTTATAAATATTACAATAAAATTACTTATACATGTTAAATGTAATACTGCAGTTTGAGTTATTTGAAATATCTACAGAGGCAGCATCAGATACAACTTGGGATTTATCTTTATTAACCAAAGATTATGAAACTTGATTCTGGTGGTGAAGAACTTGGACAAATGTCTCGCCGCCTTGGAGCATTCGAGCCACTTTTGTTTTACTTTCCAAGGATTCTTCCACATATTTCTCTGCTACAGAACTGCTTTTCCGTCCACCGTGTCGCTTCAGTGTGTTAACATCGGCTCCAGCATTGGCTAAGAACGTTGCCGATGTTCTTCGAAAACAATGCACTGTATACCTTTTAGGATGCTCTAATTTTAAAAACTCGGCAATTTTCCTAGGTGCTCCTATTGAATGGATGCCCACTCGTTGACTCATACATCTATCTTGTCTATACCCAATGAAAAATGCCTTTTCTGGGATGTTTTTTAGGCGTAACCTGTGATATTAACAGACGATCTTTAGAAAATTTTCTTCGATTACAGTAAACACCCTTTTGATATAAGTTTTGGTGTGGTTGACGTTGACAACTATTTGCGATCCTGTATCCTGAAGATCCTCATCATTCAAATTGTATAGCTCTTCTCTTCTATACCGCCCTGAGATGCCTAAGAGTGCCACAACCTGAAACAATACAAAATCTCCATAAATATCGTTTCTTTATATAATATAAACGCCAAAAAATCACTCTTGATAAAAATTTTTGCTTGTCCAAAAATTAAGGACCCTCTATTGTATGTGAGATTTTCGACTCGACAAATCTCATTTTCTGGAGAAGCAAAAATTGTTATCAAGAGTGACTCTTTGTCGTATCTTTAAATTATTGGGCCATTCGTCCTCTTGTCAACCACATCCGCGGACATACTGTATACTCGTGGCACTTTGTTATTATTAAAATTATTTTATCTAAAAGTAGGTACAACAGAAAAAGCCTTACCTTTATTAATAGATATTTCTCTGTCGGTGCTTCGTTCATAAATCTATCGACTTCTTCCCTAGTTAGCACTTTAGACTGGTTTGGTTGATGACCGACAGACTCTTTTTTGAGAAAAGCCATCACTTTTGGACATTTGGATATATCGACATTCTCATTGACCATGACCATTGATTTTATCATGGAGTATTTGGCCCATAATGTAGAGCTGCTGGACTTTTTCGACTAAAAACAACCAATTACATTAGGAACCTACCGTTGAAACTACCATAATTTTTCACTAAAGCTAATTACACAATTTTACCATTAAAAAAATCAATAAACTCTTAACGCATCCAAGAAGTAAGCCAACATTATATTTTAATTTATACTTTTCTCCACATTCACAGAATATCTCGTATTCCTTTTGATATCGTCCGGAAGACTTGGCCGGGATAAGTTTCGCTGTCGCTTCAGAACTTTTTTTCAAAATCTCTGCATCCATTTTATTCGAAATTATTCAAAATCACAGATTCAAAACGATGCTGAACTGACAGACAAGAAAATCAATAAAAAAAAACTCTTTGTTACTGTTAGCAACCGATTCAAAGCATACTACATTATCACCCTATATTACAGGTGGTACATTTTATAGTTTGTTTTGACAATACTGATACCATCATTACTAACACCTTCAAACTACCTGAATATATAGTTCAATTTTTGTACCAAAAATTTGAAAAAAATATTGAACAGTATGAAATAAAACATTGTACGATACACGGCCGTGAAATGTCATTAAAGTACTTGTCTAGAAATTCCACACTCTGCTCCTTCGTCGCCTCGTCCGTAAACATCTAGACTCGTACTTTAATAAGCCATTTCCCGGCCTTGTAACGTAAATTACTATTACATCATCATAAACGGAATTGAAAGACCTTTAAAATGATATATCATTCGACCCCCCTTTCCATTTAAGATTTTAGGGGTGGTGCCACCCTCGCCTATGGGGCTGCACGTGTAAACGGTTTTTTTACCAATTTTCTATCCCCCACGAAAACAAAATGGAATGGTCTTAGTGTTTTTTCAAAAAATAACTGAGCTGCCAGGAAATGCCTCTGTTTTCGATGCGCCACCCTGTATATTCTATTTCGAAAACAGTTTAAACTCTATAATAACAGCATAAAATTTAAAAAAAACTATAACTACTAATGTTCTTTATATGTAAGCAATTGGCAAGCTTGTATCGATTTGTATGGGTTGATTTTCGAATTCGTTAGTTAAGCCATTCAAGTCATTTTGTTGCACTATATTGATTAAAAAAAATCATTTCTAAACATGAATACCATTTTATAGACTATAGTAATTACAGGTTCCATTAATAATTTTTAAAATTAAACAGAATACTTTCCTGCCTCTCCATGTTCTATTAAGTACTTAACAACTTTTGATAACAACTGTCTAATATAACCAATTATGGAACACGCAATATCAATAAAATATGAGTAGCCGCTCATAGCCCTTATTTTTTCACTTATTAATAGCGATCAGCAGAACAAGAATTGCGTGACCGGATACAAGAACTTGCCGTTGGAATATTGACAGCTATCACGCTACTTACCACTAAAGTGCTTATACAATAAACCACAGCGATATGTTTTTACATTTATCATGCATGATCGGCTTCGACACGCGTCAGGTATCATCAATCTTTTAAAATGATCTAAATGGAGTTTTGTCCTGATTTTTTTTTGGCAATTTTAATATTCTATCTTTAAAAGACTGATAAGCATTTAATATTTTATTGCTTTCATAGCGAATTCAAGAAGCATTAAGCTTCTAAAAATTTAGTATTTAGAAAATAATACAGTACGCGACCTTCTTTGAATCAAGAATAAACTTTGACAAGCCACATTTTGCAGTCGAAACGACAACAAGATTGCTGTCGCATGCCGGAAAGTGAATATTCCATAACCGGAAGGCATATATGTACCTTGCAGACGCGATCGTACCTTGCCATAGGACGAATGCAATCCAGATGTTAGCTATAATATCTCCCAGGTAACCAAAACTAACCAAACTTAATTTATATTATCACGGACTGTATATCAGATTAGGGATCGATCTACGCCACGCGAGAAGAGATGATTAAGAATGCATTTCGGTTAAAAACAGTAACAATGTCTATTGGTCAAATACTTAATAAATTTACACCGTCACGTACCCGATTGCGTATTTTGTTTTCCTCCGCGTTACGGGACCTAACGCCGCTAAATAACGCCGCCTTAGTGGCTAGATAAGCAGGTGTGTTAGATTTGATGTGATTACAGTTAACCCTCTTTCTCATAATTTTGTCCTTATTTTTCTTCAGCAATGATGCACTCTTGAAAAGTATGGTATTTGACTTTAATTTTTTTCTTAATAGGAGCTTTATCTTTTCTATAGAAGGTTTTCCGATATTCTAAAATTTTTGTTTTTTAACCATTATTTTTGTATTTTTTAAATACCCTGTAGAACTTTTCCTTAATTTAGCATTGTCAAAATTAGCTTTTTTCCAAGCACCAACTTTTATCAAGAATAAAGTTTTCTGTGAAATCAATAATAAAAAAGTTTCCTGTAGTGCAGGCTCCAATGGGTTCCTCGTTTGCAAAATCTGCAGACCGCAATCTGTTTTGTGATTTGTGTATCTGAGACCTTTGTCTCTATAAAAACGCATGTTGCTGTGCGCGCGCATGGTGCGATTGCCGTTTCGCCCCCCCACTATTTTTACTTCCGGCATAAACTAGAAACGTTAGGTTGCCGAGGAATGTGGTATCGCAGAAAAAATAATTCATAACATCTGACGACTGATTTGGGTTCTTAAGACAGTACCTTATCATCGGAAACAAAGTCCCCAAAAATCCCCGCATTGGAAAATTTATAAGAGCCAATGGAGTTATTACAATTTTAATGTAAACTACTAGAAAGTGAAATTGGCGTTCACGACTCCAAGGGGTCATCTGATCATGGTTCAAACGTATTTTTTTTAAGAAAAAGTAATTTTTCAACCCGGAAATGATAATTTTTCCCACTCGGGAAAAATTCTACGGAAATGGCTAAAAAAACTGAGCAAAATGGGCTTATCCGATCAGTTTTCATGCTGACGCGCATCTTGTGTCCGTGTGCGTGTGAAGGCACGTGCACTGGCCTTTGCGCGAAGGTGCGCGTGCGGTTTTAAAGGAAATGAAAATGGGATAATTGAGTTGTTTAAAGAGAAATAAGGGCACATCAGCCCTTGAAAATATTTAATCAGTATAAATATTCATATTAAATATAGCAGTACCACTTAATATTTAAAAGATATGTGGACATACATTTTCCTGAAACAGTAGTATAAAAGCATGTATGTACAGTTAGATCAGTATGGTTAGAAGTACCATGACTTGACAATTTCACAAATAATTATGAAATAAAAAAAAATTAAATTACTCTAAACACCATCTGGGTCGTCGGGGACTTCTTCATTATGAAGCAATTCTGCATGAACACTCTCCACTACTGTGTTCAATCCTCTCGGACCGGCATCCAAATAAATTTCTACATCTGGACTTGCACGCATACTTAATTAAGCTCAAGAGACTCGACAGGGCAAGCGCACAAGCCGCGCTGGGTTGTCCAGTTTTCTCCAGCCGTTCTTAGTTGCGTCCAGCTTTGTTCCTGTCCTAAGCCATTCTTGAACTTAAAAAATATCAACCTAATTAATATTTTACTAATGCAGAATGCTTTACCCTTTTATTTTTCTTCAAATTACCTGCAGGTGCACGCGCAATGAATGTTGTCGAGCAGCTGCAGGGGGCAAAGTTTTCAGCTGCAAGTCAGCATCTAGCTTTTGCGTGGCTGCTACACTTGTTGTAGAGGGTGTAACGAAGGTCATCTAGGGTGGCATATTTCGCTCCTCTGTATAAAGGAAGAAGCAATTTCTTACCGCAGGAGACGATCCTCTCCAAATCTGCTCCGGGCTTATTAAAAACTCCAACTTCGTTGCCCTGGAGCAATGTTGATGCCTTTCCTTTTCCAAAAACTACTGGCATTGTATCACAGCCGGAAAAGGCGTGAGTAAAGAAAATGGCTGACTTCACATTGTCAAGGTGCTCCTGTATCAATTCGATGTTCTCTGCCTCTTCCACAGACCCCTTTATCGAAAAATCAAAACTTCTGTGTAGGTATTCTACGCTGGACAAGCATGGCAAGAATATCCGTGTCTGTTGCAGCTATAGCAAAGGTCGGGCTATTATACTGGTCAAGGTATCTGCATCCCCGGGGTCCTGTAGCACCCTTATCCCTCTCTATTCGAGTGCAGGCTTCAGAAGGCGGGTCCAGTTTGTTTTATTCTGACCGTTTCCCCGTAGTTCTTCGCTGTTGTTTTGATGACTTGGTTGACAACACAACGAAGTATGACTGGAGAAAACTGGACTACGCAGCGCGGTTTGTGCCACACTGCTCCGACCTGCTCGCTGCCCCGCTGAGTCTACTGAACCTAATTAGGAGTGCGTGCAAAATCCAGATGTGGAGATGCGTGTGGATGCTGCGGCCGGTCCGCGGGAATGGTGTGCCGGGAATGATGTCATCACTGCAGTGGATAGTGTTCTAATGCAGAATTGCCTCATAATGAGGAAGACCCCGATGACCCAGATGGCAACTAGAGTAATTTCATTTTAATTTTTTTTTATTTCATAATTATCTTTGAAAGTTTCAAGTCATGGTATTTCTAGCCATATTTATAGACTGATTTAACCGTACATAGTAAAGCTTTTATACTACTGTTTCAGTAAAATGCATGTCCACATATAATATATTTTAAGTATTAAGTGGTACTGTTATATTTAATATGAATATATATAATTAACATGAATATATATAAAAATTTAATATTTTCAAGGGCTGATGTGCCCTTATTTCTCATTAAACAACTCTTTTATCCCATTTTCATCTCCTTTAAAACCCCATGCGCGCTCTCGCGCAAACGCCACGGCACGCGCCTTCACACGCACACATACTCACACATTTAACACACTCACAACACTCGCACGCACTCACAAGATGCGCGTCATCTTGTGTCCAGATAAGCCTATTTTGTCCTGCTTTTATTAAGCCACTTCGGGTGAATTTTTTTCCTGATTGGAAAAAATTGTCATTATCGGATTGAAAAAAAAAAATTTTTTTCAAAAAAATATATTTGAATGATGACCAGATTACCCCTTGGTGCCGTGAACGCTAATTTCACTTTCTAGTAGTATAAATTAAAATTGAAATATTTCCATTGGCTCAAAATTTGTAAGAAATTAAAACACTGTTTTTAAAATTAACTATAATTTTTTTTCTATGATTTTTTAATTAAAATTAAACGTATTGTACCTACTGACTTGTGCTGTGTTATATTTATAACCGAAAAAAGTATAAAATACAGCCTTAAACATTCGTTTTTAATAGTCCCATGATGATGATTAATACTTTTTCGAAGTATGCGAACAATGTTAACAGCAATGGAGAAGGGGAAGGGGGAGAGAGAACGTACCACAACACTCACTGGCAACATCATTCATATCGAAGTATAAGATCAGTACAGCACATATCAGAAGTCAGAATACGGTCTGCATCTTTTGCATACGGAACTCCACTGGGAGCCCGGTCTACTGTGGAAAATGGCACTTAGATCGTTTTTCCCCTGTACCTTTCATTTGTATTATTTAAGAATGACTTGTATCAAATAGACTTATAAATTATGATGCCTAACGCTCTAAATAGCAGTAGTGCGTATAGTCCAGATCAATCAATATACATCCGATTACCAAATATCTGAAACAAAATGAAAACATTCATAAAATAAAATGTTAAAATATATACATATAATCTTAAGAAATGATAAAATCTTAGCATGTTAATATTAAACTTTTCCTTTTGTCACAGGAATATTATTTTAAAGATAGTGGGAGACATTAGAAGATTATTTTAATAGAGATATAAAAAATAATAAACCAACAAAGAGTGCCTTAGAGTATCCAGTAAGGGGTATTATGTGCTTTGCACCAGCTGTATTTTCTGCTTCCACTGGCAGAAGCTATAGATGAAACGTCAAACAGCTTGGCCGCTATGACACCTCAAAATAGTATGCGCGAGGAAGACTCAATGTACGAAAAATAAAACGAAAAGCCATCCAGACTTCAGAAGATAATCTTATTGAAACTTTATCCGAATGTGGAAATAAAAAAATAAATGACGATGATAATGATAATAATAAGTATTTTCTTCTGTACAAATATTTGAGAAAAATCCCGGAAGAATTTAAATTTTTTCGTTCGAGATAATAATTCCGTGATATCATTATGTGGAAGTAAATCCAAAGCCAAAGTCATGAAATTAACAAGCCGTTTATGTCATTGGATTGATAAGTATATGAAAGCAAAACTCTCTAGTTTCAATTGACAAATAATGAAATTTCGTATCGATAACATACTAATTTAATACCATTCAATATGTTCCAATTCTCACACATTTGTCTATCCCCTAAAATGATGTATCACTTTTTAGTAAACAGTTTTTATGAGTTGAACTGTTTTAATTGAATGTTGTTTTTTTAGCATGTCCGTATTTAACCAGCTGTCAGTGTATTAAATTTCCATTTACTATTTGCACACACCAACCTTACGGATATATTTCGTAGATCCCTGCACACAATCAGAATCAGTTCTCTGTTTTGGTTTTTAATAAAAGCGGTGACACAATTCTAACAGAACAGATTACACGGTGTAATAGAATCGTACAAATATTAATCCCTAAAGAAAAGAGGGTAATAAGGCAACGCATCGTTCCAGGGGGGATCAGGCCAGTCGACTGTAAGAATGTCGCCGAACTAAGGTTGTTGGATTGCAACAATGATGGGTATTATCTAACCAGCTGAGCTTTTAGAAAGATTTTATGGTTGAAAGAATATATTCGGTAATTTAAATAATGTTAATTTCTCGTGTTAGAAAAAGAAAGAGGCAGTCGAGGAGGCAATTTTCTGTTGAGTTCCGCTTATCATTTTTTTTATTAATTAATTATTTATCTCAATAACAGATAATATGTTGAACACAGATGGAGATATCTTGAACCATCCTTGACTGCATGATGGGGCTTGATGAGAACATATCGGAAAGTAATTGTCACTTATAATCTCCATAGGGCTTCAATTATTTCCAGACATTTGTTCGAGGAATTTTCTTTAAAAAATCGTGTTTGAGAATAAATTTCCTGATTTTAAAGTCGAGCCTAAGGGAGATTCGGCAAGAAATGATTATTTTTAACTTGAAATATTTGTCCCTGCCAGTCAATAACAAATTTGTCAGTTTGTTGTCAAATTTATTTTTGGAAAAACTTCCAAAAAATGCCGCGAAAAGGATATAATAGCTATAATGAACAAACGCAGCTAATAATAATTTTAAATATACTTTTATAAATACTTTTCAACTGGAAAAGAACCAAGTCCGAAACGGAATAAAGTTGGGAATGTAATAGAACGAGCAGCATATGCAACAAAATTGAGTCCCAAAACAAATGCAAATATTACAAGGAATGGCATGAAATGGGACAAAACCTACGCGTCTCATATGTCTTTAGGCAAAAGACAGTCAAAACCAAAATCACAAGCTATTAATCTTCAGAGACGAGACGTCAATCATTTCATAATAGCTAGTAAGCTGGCCAAGCCCACAGAGTAAAAAAAAAACAGTAAAAATTATCTTGTTATCTTTTTAGAGATTCATTTGCAAAATTTCGTTTTTATTATACACTTTTCGAGTTAAAGCTTAAAATTAAAAAAAAGGATAAAAAAAACTCGAGGCCAATCGGATGGTTTGGGTGCTATCGACCTTAAGTTTGGTAACCATTGGGTATCGGCGTATCGGCAGCATTTTTGTCGGCGTGCGTGCGAGTTTATATACCGGAATAACTTGGCTGAAAAACATTTCCCTTTTAATTTATTTCAAGAGATATCATCAAAATTCATTCTTGTAATTAATTTTTGATATCCAATAATCATCATCAAATCAGAAAGACAAAACTGGATGAAGCTCTATAATATGGAGAGAGTCACAATAGATCCGTCGGGTCGCGGTGACAAGTAGGCTCAAAGGCCATCTCTCCCAATCTGTAATCTGTAATCTGTAATCATCATCAACTTTTATAAATAAATAAATGTTCTCTGATTTTTTTGTGCGTTTACAAAATATTATTATTTTGTTAATTTATATAAAAGAAATTTGCCTATATTTAATGTCGAATATTTGGAATATATTGTTGTTAAGTGAATAATTTCTACAACATTGTTACTTTATTAAATTAATCTTTTTATTATTTTAGTTAGTTCCGAGCAAAAACGGCAGACCAGAGGAAATACGAAGACAAATGAAAGCCCGGCAAGGCACTCCCGATTCTCTTATGATATTACATGACTTCACAAAGTTGGCCTGTACTGAAAAGCCAAGTTCTCCGAGACGTGTCCGGCATTTCCAGTGGCCACAATCAGCGGAGGCCGTGACGGCAATGATAACCTAGAAGTGGGCTGGGATGCAGAAGGCAAGACGTGATCCAAGACAGAATCTGAATGTCGACTATATTAAATTCCGGTAAATGGCTTTGTAAAAACGGAATTAGGGCACATATCTCTAGCAAACTTTAAGTTTTATTACGCTGCCAAATGCTTGAATATATAAATGGGATTCCGATTCGATTAATATTTACCACTGGAAATTATTGTTTCCTGTTTTAGGTAATGATGATCAAATTTCGCGACGACAATTTTGAGCGATTTCATTCGCAGCACAGTCTGGTAATATCCTATATCCATAGTATCCAAGATGACTGCTGTTCTTTATATAGAGCAGACAAAATTTAGACTTACATCTTTTGATCCGATTTTGCCGGTGTTGGTGTAATTTTTCAGTACCTTATGGCAACTAAGTAAATAAAAGCATATTTCGTTAAAATAAATGGTTCTGCAAAGCCACAGCTGCTTTCTCGAGTAGTAGTCCTGCCACAGAACTAAGCAAGCGGACGTACACATTATTTCACATAGAAGCAGAAAATATTAGAGTCTCGAAAATAAAAATTATTTAACGGTTTGGCAATTGTGTATAAAGTTTTATGCATATTATATCTGCTCTTGGTTTTGCCACATAACTAACAATTATGGAAGGTTTTTAGCAGTAAAGTGCCTTTATCCAATACTCTGATCTATTTCTGTATGGCAATGTCATGTCGAATTAGGCAAAGTATATTGAAAAAAAGTAGGAAAATGTTCTGCATCTCATTCGTCCAGCGTTCTTTGCAAGTAATTAAAACACTGTGCGTTCTTCTTGGAAAATCCTCCCCTTCTAAGGGTCACTTAAGTAGAGGTGATATTACTCTCAGGATCAAAAACAATAGTTGAGCTCTATAGCCTGACAAAGTAAGATCTACAGTTTTTGTATTAAGTACAGGAGGATGCAGCATTCAATAACCCGGATCTATATATTGATGAAACAGATCAATGTAACAGCCACCCCTGCTAGAGACACTGTGCGCAAAAATTGAATCGCCGCCATCTCGAGAGTCTCGTCTACAAGAGTAAGAAGCTGTATCCTAACTGCTTGGTTCGAAACCAAGAGCTTCACTATTCGTCATTCATGTCTTTGTTACACATATTAGTTTTGGATAATTGTCGCCATGAAACAATATTTTCAACTCAGGAGATTTTAGTCTAAGACCTCTCGAATTAAGGTTGGACGCTAACATCTTCGCTGGATCCAGCTGAATTTGAAGACATCCCTCTCATAGCTGATCCATTCAGGTCAATATTGGTCGACATTTGTGCCAAAAATCCCTCAGGATTTCATCTTCTTTTGCACTTTTCCAGGTTACCCATATGTTTTCTTTATTTTCTTAAATGAGCTCCCAGAATGTCCTTCGCCGCAAGCAGCATCCACCAAATGGTCACTCATAAATTAGAGGAATTCCTTGCAAAACATTCTCGTAGCCAACAAAGACGCTAAGGTGATCTTGCTTGTTCATATTTCGAGTACATGTCTGACACGTCATACTATATCCTTTACAAAAATGAGCGAGTCTGCTAGTACTCAAGACCCTGATGAGTAAACATATCCTATATCGACATGCACAAATAGTTGAGCAGCCCTCGTAAAATCACTGCGCATGATGATGATGTCACAGTCGTTTACATATTTCCGACCCCATCCGCAGGCTCATTTGAGGTGCGTACAGACCTGACGAGACGCGCGCGCGACACGCACGCCACGCGCCAACCACGCGCCTGCTACGCGAACGCGACGCGCACGGTTTTCTCGCGCGCCTGCTGTGAGCCATGTAGAGAGACGCGCGCGCCGAGGCGGCTAACAAACAGCGCCTCGTCAATCGCCGCCGTGTGTATTTTTCCCCATTTGCAAAGTATATCATACGCGCCGAGTCGGCGTCCGGTTCGGTAGCCGATTCGGCAAAAACCGCTGTGTGTGTCATGGCTCTTAGGAATTTTGGACTGTCGCGTGCGTGTCGCGCGCGCGTCGCGTCAGGTCTGTACGCACCTTTAATCTTATGAAAATCTTGGCGCAGTCCTGTATATTCTCTTGGTCACCTACCACAAGCAACTGTGTTTTATGTTGTTTTACGAGAGAAGGATATTCTACTCCTAGTAGATGTCTTCTCGATGTTAGTCCTATTAGCAGTTCGATTCCAAACCGAAACACCTTTTGCCTTCATTTTTAAGGTGTTCCATATGACCTTAATTTTCTGCTGTCAGAAAATCAATAGTAGTTTTGGATGCAATTCTTGATGGTGGATATTTCCTGCAATTCAACTCTTATTCTTTTCGTCTCTCTATTAGACTCCATCCTGGTTTGTAGAACGTTAAGATTTCCTAAAAGTTCTAAAATTTCTTTATTGATCTTTTTTGTTTTCCCTAATTTTAACATTGAACATGTCCCTGTTATCCTAGTATAGGGCCTCAAATCGTGAATTTCCACATGGCGTCATACGCGTGAGAGATCGTGTTAGTTTATTTACTTAAACTTAAATTTGATCATAAGGAATCGGTTCAAATGTCTAAAATAAATTGGAATTATCGGAAACCAACCGAAAGAAGTTGATTGAGCGACTAACCCAAACCAAGCCAAAAGTAACCAAAAGCACCAAACCGGGCAAAAACGTATCGGAACAGGTTACAAAAATTAAAGTAAGTTAAAACTAACCAAAACGAACGACATTTTAACGACTAACCAAAACTAACCAAAAACTATAAATTTGATTATAACATATCGAAATTGATTCAAGTGACTAAAATAAATTGAAGCTAACTGAAAGTAACCGAAAGTTGATTGAATAACTAACCAAAAGAAACTAAAAACACCAAAACGGGCTAAAACGTATTGTCAGGGATTAAAAATATTAAAGTAAGTTAAAACCAGCCCAAAATAAGTTTAAACTAACCCAAATTAACCCACTAACCAAAAGCATTAAAATTGATTATAACGTATCGGAACCGGTTCAAATGGCTAAAATAAATTAAAACTAAATGAAATTAACTACTACGATTGAACGACTAACCAAAACTAACTGAAATTAACCAAAAATGTTAAAACGTATCCGAACAGATTAAAAATACTAAAGTAAGTAGAAACTAACACAAATTAACCGAATTTTGGCGATTAAGTAAAATTAAGAAAAAACACTTAAATTGGGTATAACGTATCGGAACCGGTTCAAATTACTAAAAAAATTGGAACTAACTGAAAGTTGATTGAATGACTAACCAAAACTAACTAAAACACTAAAATGGGCTAAAACGTACCGGAAAAGATTAAAAATAATTAAGCAAGTTAAAACTAACCCAAATTACCGAAATATAACGACTAATCAAACTTGCCAAAAACATTAAAATTGGATATAACGTATCGGAACCAGTTCAAATGACTAAAATAAATTAAAACTAACTGTTATTATCCGAAAGTTGATTGAACGCCTAACCAAAAGTATCCAAACGCAACAAAAAGGGCTAAAACGTATCGAAAGAGATTAAAAATACTAAAGTAAGTTGAAACTAACCCAAATTAACCGAATATTGGCGACTATCTTAAATTAACCAAAAACGTTTAAATTGGTTATAACGTATCAAAACCGGATTAAATAACTAAAATAAATTGGAACTAACTGAAAGTAACCGAAAGCAGATTGAATGACTAACCAAAACACACTAAAAGCACTAAAGCTGGTTAAAACGTATCGTAATAGATAAAAAATATACTATAAATAGTAACCCAAATAAACCGAATTTTGGCGACTAACCAAAACTAACGACTAAAATTTGTACTAAAAGAACTAACCCAAACTAATCTAAATTAACCGAGTTTTGGCGACTAACTTAAATTAAACAAAAACGTTTAAATTGGTTATAACGTATCGGAACCAGTTTAAATGGCTAAAATAAATTGGAACTAACTGAAAGTAACGGAAAGCAGTTTGAATGACTAACCAAAACTAACTAAAAGCACCAAAACTGGTTAAAACGTTTCGTAATAGATTAAACAATATTGGATTAAGTTAATACTAACCCAAATAAACCGAATTTTAACGACTAACCAAAACTAACGACTAATATTGGTAATAAAGTATCGGAACCGGTTCAAATAACTAAAATAAATTGATTCTAACTAAAATTAACCGAAAGCTGATAGAACTACTAAACAAAACTAACCAAAGGTAACCAAAAGCACCAAAAAGTGCAAAAATATATCAAAATAGATTGAACAAATTAAAGTGAGTTGAAACTAATATCAATTAACCGAATTTTGTCGACTAACTAAAATTAACCAAACCATTTCAAATGACTAAAATAAATTAAAACTACCTAACACTAACCGAAAACTGATTGAATGGCTAACCAAAACTAATTAAAAGTAACCAAAACGCGCTAAAACGTATTGGAATAGGGTACAAAAATTAAAGCAAGTCAAAATTCAAAAGAGCCAAAATTTGGTGACTAATCAAAAGTAACCAAAAACATGAAATTTCATTAAAACGTAACGGAGGCGGTTCAAATAACTAAAATAAATTGGATCTAACTAAATCTAACCGCCAGTTGATTGAACGACCAATTAAAGCTAAACAAAAGCGCCAAAACGGGCTAAAACAATTCGCAACAGATTAGAAATATTAATATACAAGTGGAGGGTAATTTTTAGGTCTTTATATCCGCACCTTTTTAATTTTTTTAATTACAATAATGTTTAATATTAATGCTAAAAATGCATCTCTTTAATTAAATATATTTTAAACACTCATGTTTGTATTTTTACTCTTTTAAACTCTGATTTTAAAAACTATTTGAATTGCCACACAAATCACATTTTTGCGTGTTTATTCATCATTTTCAATGTCTTCTCGGTTGCATCTTTGCGAAGGACTAAGAATTTTTCCTTACAAGTTCATTTTGCGAGATAAATACTTCTTCCTCGAAGTTTTGTGTTTTCCTCTTCTCCCTACTAATAAAAGCATCTTTCTATTTTTTTTTTCAATTATTGTTAGTTCTTCATTCGAAGTCGGTGAATTTTCAATGTTTTCCTCACTCTTGAATATGATAATTTCGATGTTTTTGTCTATCTCTTTTATTTCTTTGTTCAGTTTTTCTACTTTTTTTCCTAACTAAATTTGCAATTCTCTTGTTCTGTTCCATTTTTTCTCATAATTATTAATTCAGAGGATTCGTTTTCCTTCGAGTCCTACACTGCTATGTTTTCGGTCAAAGCAAGTACAAAGACAATTATTAAATTTGTACAACACGGCTTGATGCAAAAGCCACCAAAAAATCGACAGAAACAACATTTATTTAAAAAAATATGGAACATCTATCTCTATAAGAAAAGTTTTTATCCGAATAGTCAGCCACGCAGTTTACGATTTGCAGAGGTGGGTCGACATAGATGACCAAAGTGAGCCGAAAATTGATATAAACGTCACTAGACTGAAGCTTTTTTAAGCCATATAAAACTTATTTTAACCAAGAAGCTCAGTTATGGATAAAACACAACGCAAGCAGAAACTTCATGAGGTATCAAGCCGGTGCATTAATTGGATAATCTTAGTTAAGATCAACATCTGTGGCCATGCCATAACCATTAACGGATTCAAGGCAACAGGGATATGTCTCGTTGATCCAAATGCAATTCCGGATCACTTTGATTCTATAATCGAATCAGCCACACTCACGACAGAAACCTTCCCAAAATGAGTTGCTAACCATCCCAGCTTAGAATTACCCACCACAAGCTCTACCGGTCCTATTCAAATATGTAGTGGGGGAGACGATGGTCCAAAAATCAGTGTTTAAAAATTTTTGCAAGAAATGTCTCCTGTCCCAAATATACCTGTATTCGTTAAACAAAGGCTCAAGCAAAGCACAACTGTGTTAACATCATCAGAAAACATAACAACAAAGAGGGTTCCCCTTGACAAAACAAACACAATTAAGACGGCATATAAGAAAAAAAAATACCAGGAAAAGAAAAAAAAATAGAGAAAAAGCCAGAAAAAAACAATGGAGCCACAGCGATGATGAACATTTGGCTAAAAAGAGAAATAAAAATCAGGAATACTGCGTGGAATATTTCGAAGTATACCCCACGGCGATATCAAAAAGAAATGGATTGGCTGCAGTGCCTTAAATGCTTAAAATGGCTACATGTCAATTGCACACTGTATGGTGAAGTTAACATTTGATCTAGACTTGACTTAAGAAACAAGAATTAAACGTTTTTAGAGATGTCGATATTGCGGCATCTCTTCTTTTTCTACGCGGCGCGGCATTCCTCTCAAAAGCGTGGGAGAGATGCCGACTTTAGTTTTTTTTATGGCAGTGGCACACACACTAAAAGCTCTTTCACACGAGGATACTGTATGCGAGATACGCGTATCCGAGATACAGAATCGCGGTCGAAAACTTGGACTGCTGCATCGAATTCACGTATTTCTTCAATAATACTTAAAATAGTCGCAGCGCTGTGCATAGGTTCATCACTATAGTGCGTAGTCAATAATACCTATGACATTTCAATTTTTAATGAAAAATATCCTGCGATTATGATATCTTCTCCGTTGCAAAAGTATCCATGTCTGAACAGGTATATCGTAACGGTAATTTTGTATGCGGCAACGTCCGGCGGCTGAAATTGCCGGGATGCAGAAATTCAGTATCGCGATTCTGTATGCGTCGGTCGTGCCATGTGAATAGGTCCATTTGAATGTATTTTTAGCCTGTATTTCGGATAAGCGTATCTCGCATACAGTATCCTCGTGTGAAAGCGCTCTTAAGGGAGATGTTATGGCGCTGGGCGAGCGGTGCGTGTGCGAACGACTGCATGCAGTGAGAAAAACATTTTTTTGTTATGTTTATGTTTTCTTAGCATATAAAATTATTGAAGTGAAACTTCTTTAACAAGGGTAAGGTAAAAAAAAGTCTTTATCAAAGTGAAACGCCTCTTTAATTAAGTTCCACAGTTGTGTGCTTATAAAGGTGAGGCGCATTTCTTTGTATTTTGATAAGTTTAAGGCAGTATCTGTGTACTGACCCATTTTGAAAAAGAAATTTTCAAAATTACCAAAAATACAGCTATATTTCAAAAAGTGCGGCAACTCTCCATTAGGTACAATTATTTATTTTAATGCTCCTTACGTATGTTTAATCGTCGGTTAACTTGTAATGTATTATAAAACGATATAATAAATGTGACCTATACTACTGTTCATGTTTTTCGGTCGCTAGCATCTAGTTTGCAGAATTTGCGTACTTGACAAAAAGTAAACTTAGAATTATTTATAGAAATTGTTTTTGTATTGCATTCAGTTGATAAAAGAATTGCAAATGCAATCGAAGTTATATTTGAGATTTCTGTTTTTAAATCCTGGTGCATTATTTTCTTGCGAATTAAAGGTGGCTTCTACATTTCCCACTACTATATTTGTGGACTAATATACGAATAGTGGCATGTAAACTGGCTAACTATTCTTTGGATAAATGATATGAGTTACTTTTAAAACTTGACATCGAATCTGTAACATACATGTGAACGGTTATTACCAAAATAACTTATACAAGCGGCAAAAAAGTCTTGTTTTATAAAGGGTTAATAATTTTCTTCATATTAGGTAATTATTTTTTTTGAAATTTAAAATTATCAACCGTAGCGCTCTCTCGTTTTTATATGGCGCAGAACGGAAATCAGAACTTCTTTAATACTAGATATTTTTTTAAAATAGTCAATGGATTTTTAAATAAGAACAAAATTTTTGCAAGAATCTGTAAAAAGTAATAAATGAAATGGTGCTTACATCGTTTCTTTTAAAATAAAGTTCCGTATTATAACGAAAATCCATTAAAACGGGAAAGCAAATAAAAACTCATAAATCTTCGGATGTTGGCTTAAAGGAAACTGCAGCAGCAAATATATAAAAGTGTCGGGAAGAAGTTGTTCCATCATGAAAATTAATGTTCCCCAAAGTATAATTTGTGGAGACGAGTTGGCCGTAGTCTGCTGTATTGCGAGGACGCTTCGCTGCCTGTAATATGCCGCTTAATTGTCTCGAAATGAGAAATTCGTCGGGAAGTTATAATTGGATACGCGCCACCCAGACTCCCACAAAATGTCTTGGTAAAATCTTATACAGATTCCCACTCTACTCCCTGAAAAATGAGATTTTGTGGAAATAGTTGAGAATGTTGGGAGATAACGTGTAGCGATGTAGTAATAAATCTTTGTTGTGTGGCTTAACAGTTTGGAAAAGTATCTTCCCCAGATATCAGATGATCAAATAAGGAATGTAAACCTATTAAAATTTCCTTTAGGATTTTAATAAAAACAATTATATCATATTATCAGGTGCATGATATTTATCATTGTAATAGAAGAAAATGCAATGTTGTTCTATTACAAATTAATAATTATATTACCCTTGAAAATTGTATATTTCGTACACTGTATGAAAAGTATACATTTCATGCGGCAAAGCATACTCTTCACTCTGAAATTTTTCACTGTTTCGCCAATTAAACATATAACGCTTCCAACCTATTTTTAATGTTGTATTTTTACAATAGGTGACACGCATATTATTTAATATTCTTGTTTTGTAAAAAAACCTTGAAAACCCCAATTTTAAAGTAAATATAAATATACAATTACATTCAGTCATAGAAAAAGTGTGAACAGCACTTTTCACAATCATGTTACTTATGGCTCGCGCCTAAACACTCCTAGACGTGTGGAAGTGCTACTTTCAACACTTTTGCACAATACATTATTAAAAACAAACTACAATAAATTGTCCTAAAATATGCGTTCCAATATGACTTTTCCCTCAGCGTCCAGCCGACGAGTTTTGACACAGAACTATTAGGTAAAAAGAAACTGTTGAAATGTATGTAATATCGTTCGTGATAGGAAAAAATATGATAATGAATATAATTTTCTGAACGTTGGAACCAGCCTTAAGCGTTGGGTGCCAAATATGTAACCTTATTTGCTAATTGCGCGTTAGGTAGTCCATATATACCAGGTTTACTCAGCAGATTATTTTTTTTTTCAAAATGCCAAAAGGTTAAGCCAACTAATTACAATCCCATGGCTAGGCAACCGATATTTGAGAAAATATCAGACACGATACTAAAGAATTTAGGCATTTCTGAATCAAACTATGATATGACGAAAACGGATTTGAGATGAGATAATGCTAGACCCAAAGTCATGTATCAGTATGTTAATAAACTAAAACAAAAAATAAGTATCCTGTACAGGTGGCTGCGAATTCGTGTCTATGTATGGGGAACTCGAAAACCCTAAGAGATACAGTGTCGGTCAAATTAAGGCAAAATTGCGCATTTAGGTGCCAACAATATGTCGTTTAGAAAGTTTTAAAATTCCGCGTATTTACGGAGATATCCGGAAAAACCCAAATTTTGAAAAATCGTTTTATTTTTTTCCTGGGCTTATTTAAAAACGGATTTCAAATCTAATTGCACTTTTACATTGCCACTTTTTGGTTATAACCCAACTAACCCAAACTATCCTAAACTAACCCAAACTAACTGTAATAAACCAAAGTAAAGACAAGCGCGCTACGCGCGCTTGTCTTCCGTATTCCAGATTCAGCAAAAATAATCAAAACTAGCTTTAACTAACCACACAAGATAGTTTTGGTTAGTTTGGGTTAGTTTTGGTTAGTTTGGGTAGAACGCTCGTCTCAATGGGCTTGTTTGACTAGTTAAAGTTAGTTTCGATTATTTTTACTTAATCTGGATTATTTAAGACATGCGCGCGTAGCGCGCTTGTCTTTACTTTGGTTAGTTACGGTTATTTTGGGTTAGTTTGGGTAGTGCGCTTGTCTCAATGCGTTTGTTTGGCTAGTGAAAGTTAGTATCGATTATTTTTGCTTAATCTGGAATACGGAAGACAAGACTTGTCTTTACTTTGATTGATTACGGTTAGTTTGGGTTAGTTTGGGTAGCGCGCTCGTCTTAATGCGCTTGTTTGGCTAGTTAAAGTTAGTTTCGATTATTTTTGCTTAATCTGGAATACGGAAGAAATTTTCGGATCTCCTCCTATGTGTTCCCTAGACTCTTATAGAATTTCTTGCTTGTTACATTCTAGAAAATTTGACAGTTTTAATTACTTGGCAACTTGTCATTTTGGCACATTTTATTACAGCCCGTTAGTCACATTGGGAATTACCAATATACCTATGGGCAAAGGGCAAAAATTGATTTTTGGTAACTTATTTTTATGGGCAACATTTCCAGTAAGTAGACGTCATGATGAAAAGTCACTGCAAGCATCAAAATAATGAGGGAATAGATCATACGAAAAGTAAGTAAAAGTTTATAAGTAAAGAGAGCCAGCGAAAGTTTAAAAGACTATATCAAGAATATTTTTTACTATTAAAGTTGAAAAATGATATTCAAGTTTTAATATTTGATTAATAATCACTTTACTGATTTAAAAATATTGGGGAATTTGAAATTAATAATATAACTATATACATAATGATACTGACATAGTTGCCATAAAATAAATTGCAAAACAAACTTAGAACCCCCTGTATTAGTTCTAAATAAGATTCCGTAATTTTGAATGCTCGATAGGAGTTTGCCTGCAAATGATTACTTTGAGAATTTGAATGATAATGTCTGCCGTCATTAGGGTTATTTTCTTGAATTTTTCTGAAATCGTACGCTTTTAAGTGCGTGAAACTTATACCTAATATTTCGTTGTATATTTAGGTATACAATTTATATTGTTAGGCGTATTTTTAAACGCAAAACCATCTATTTCGAACTAAAAGGCCTGTTGCTTTTGTGCAATACCTTAATGTGTGTCGCTAGGCCAGCTTATTTAAAACCAATACCCATTTGTTACAGCACAGATTTATAAGTTTTTGTTCGTGTTTAACTGTATGTTTTTTATCGGTTTCAGCTAGTTTTGGGGTAAGTGATGCTTAGTGTAATTATGCCTAAAGAAAGGCTGTAATGGAATGTTTACTATAAACCCTCATTCCTATAAATATTTGCGTAATCATTCTCCTATTATTTTACCCCGCCATAACACAGTAAAATCTATTTGTAAGAGATTCTTAGCAGATCCTCAAGTTGATGATAGACATTTTTTTCCTATGAATGAGTAATTTTTCCCACCGGAATGAACTCAGTATAGTTTCCCCCATCCTATTGCCCGAGAGAGACGATTATTTTACCTTTTTGACCCTGTTCATCTACTAAAATATATTTTTAACAACTGGCTAACTAAACCTGAGCAAGCATTTTTCTATCCCGATTTTAAGACAGGTCAAAAAATGTGCTTCGTTTTCAGTGGTCAAAAGACTCCATGAACTAGAACGAGACAAGATCTTAAAACCTGGGTATTCCCTTAGTTTAATGGTTTTCTTTCATCATCTATATAAAGGCAAAATGTTAAATAAGCTCTCAAAATATTTGTTCCTTTTATTATAGAGGCTCTGAAAAGTATTGTTAAGAATTTGTCACCAGTTTCCATTAAAATAATGCGGGATCCTTTGGATGAAGAAACACACTAACAAATTTGACATTCCTATTATCTATTATGAAATTTCATTTTCATGCAAAAAAAATAATGAGGCGCGTCTAAGGGCTGAGTTTATGACTCGCAGCCTTGTTTTAACCGAAAGCCCTTAAATATTATTTATGTATGCAGAAAAAGGTAAGTAAACTGCAAATGAATTTTTGATTTAAAAAAAAATTAGTAAAAAACATCATCAGTCATAATAGTCGCGCTTAAAGTAATATTGGCCCAATTACGTTTTAAACTACATTAAAAAAAAGTTCAATTTACCTAAAAAGCAAATTTTTATTATATTTTTTTCGAGATTTGCATCGAAAATGTCTACTTAGCTGTGAAATTTTAAAAGAAATTGCACATTTAAATTAATGCCTATAAATAACTTTTGACTAGATATGGTGAAGTAACGCCTAAGCCGCCAGGCCTTTCTGTAGGAGGTATTAGTTCAATTTACAATTGTTACGGTAAGTGGATGATTTCTTAAAATTGCATTAGGATGAGTTCCAAGTTATAAATAAATAGGTGACATATGAGTTCACTTCGGCCAAAGCAAAATTTTGCAATATTAAGAATTATCGAAAATATACCTTTTTTGCGTTTAATTGCAGATATATTTCATTCCAGGATGAACGTCACATTGACGTAGAGAATTAAGCAAAGGAGAAAATAACAGCTCTATAATGCTTTATCGCAGAAGAGCAGGCTACTTCAACTTAGCTAATATTATTTTTAAGGAACAAATGTATAAAAGGAGCAAAACGAATTCTCCAGATTGTTTTGATGCCAAGCTTTTAAAAGTCCAGGGTGTTTCTCTTTTTTGCTGAGCTTGAAAACAATTCGGCAGGATCGGCTCCAGAAAATCTATACTATAGTTGATTTAGAATGCTTGTAGTTACGTCCTTTGTACACACAAAAAAAAATATACTCCATTTATGTATACACATTTTCTCAACTTGTTTTACTTAATTTAAGTCAACAGATGCTTCCTTTTGGAAAATATATTTCGTATGAATAAATGAATTTTCTTAATAGCAAAATATGAATTTTTCAAATTATTTTCTTGATTTAAAAACATATTTTTGTTTAGAATTTCGAGCAATCTTAATCAAAGATGAAGATACATTTACTTTCAAAATAAGCTAAAAATTTTATTCAAGATTCCTAAATATTTCAATGAACTTTATTAAGTTTTGACCAAGAAAAATAAAAAACTAATTTAAGAATATTATTTTCTCCGTTTAAAATAAATCCTCGGTCCACATTATTTAGTATAAGATGGCAATATTCTTCAAATAAAAATAATCGGGGAATTAGAACGTATGTTCCTTAAAATGAGAATACCTCATGCATATTTTGAAACTGCTAGGTTTCTGTCTAAACATATATCGTAGCACAAATCAAATAAAAAATTAAATATGTTTACTAAAATTAAATATCAATATCTTTTTATTTATCTTGACTCAAGGATTCGGGAATCTGATTGCACCCCTCCCCACATGTTTTCTAGATGGCCGGCAATTATTAATTAACCTAGTTTAGTTAGTTGATCGATAAGGTTGCTAGGGGTGCTGTGAGTGCAAGTGCGTGTGCTGTCCGGAACCATCGACCGATAAAGATCGTCTGTCATGACGGATTGATTGATTTTTACGTCAGACAAATCTAATGATCCGAATACTTAAAATTTCGTTATTTTGGTATTCGGGAAAAAACGAATTACACAAAACTAGAAAACAAATATATAAATCCGACACCATGAAGAACAAAAATGGCCGCCAAAACCCACCAAATTTTGATGTGGTATTCACGTAGCTAAAAGAAGTCGAATAATTAATGATAGAGAATACAAACTTCACACAGCCCTAGTGTGTTTTTTGATCTCATATTGCTCGAACTGTATGTATAGATCTTTGCCAGAAGGAAGAGTTCAAAGCCGTTTTTAACTTCCCAAGAAATAGGAAAACACCTACCTCGGAGTTATTTTAGCTAAGTATTAGTTATTGGTTGTAGGATACTAACTTTTATTTCTTATTATTACTTAGGCCATTTGTTTTAGACGTTTTAGTCTTTTTGCTATCTACACATTGTGAAAATGGGCCTTAGGTATTTATACTTACTGGTTTTTGTTAAAATTCTCTAATATTCATTGTACATACATCCTATTTAACTCATCCTAAAGAAAACTGAAAATATTTTTAAAATACAGGTTGTAGCATAATATGTGTTAAGAATTTTTCTTGGTAGATCATATAACTGATGGTTTAAATTGTTTTAAATGTGAGTATATCCCTGATATTTTATAGAAATTGACAGGCTGTAGAATCTAAGCAGCTAAACTAACAAAGAAACGTTTTGCACATTCCTGTCTTAGTTTATCTTTCTTTTTAATTTATCGTTTGAAGCATTGTAAGTTCCAATTAAGCCGGAAATGAATAAAAAAAGGATGTCTTGTGCTGTTGGTCAAACGGAGAGTTAGTCTCAAATGATGTAAAAAATGTGCAAAAAGTTTTTCTCTAAGTTAAATTTTTTGATTCATTCAGTTTCCATTTTTAAACTATCATATTTCCAGACGTAGATTCCGAAAAAGTGGTAATGTAAAACATTGTCAGTGGCCTGTAATTGTTTTTCAATTTTGTCTAAATTAACCTATGCAGGGTGTTATTTAATTCATGGTTAAAAATGCAGGATATATTTTTTTGTCTCTTTTTAGGATTAAAAATTCATATAAACATGTGTGCGTAAGGCCTTCGTTCCTGAGATAAAAGGTGTTAAAGTTTTGTTTTTTACAGTTTTTTCAGGCACCTCGTACATTTCTAGAGGTATATCTCAGATTTGGCAGATAGTAAGCTAAAATGGCCAAAATACATTTTAGCAAAATTTACTTTGTTCCGGATCGTGTTCGCTTTACCCCCGAAAATTTTTACTACGACACAGGGTCACGACCCGAAAAAAAGTAACACCCTGTAAATTTTGCTAAAGTGTATTATGGCCGTTTACTAGATATCGGTCACAGTATACTGAGAAACTCATATCTTTAAATTTCTATAAAGTTGCATGAAAAAACGAAAGCCATGCGCACAAATATTAATAATATGTACTTTAGTTCTAGAATTAGCCGAAAAAATACATCCTGTAGACCTTGGTTGTTCTAAGATAATATTTTTAGTTTGTATACTTACTTATTTTTCCAGTGTATAGAAATAAACTTTATTAGATAGATTTTTTTGTTTTATTTTGAAATTTTTAATAATTTTAAACCGAACAGAAAAAAGAAGTTAATATATTGCATTTCTCATTCATATTAACTTATATTTTTAAATTAATAAAATCATTTTGGTTTAGAGAATAATGAAGTGTTAAATGTAGAAAAATATTTGTTTGTATTGTGTAAAAACGTTTATTATTTCAATACGTTCGTATTTTATATTAAACATTCCCTAAAATTCATTTTGAGAGACAAGTTACTCAAAGAGAGTATTTATATACATAGATGAAAAAAAAAGGTTCATTATTTTAATCTTGAAGCTGTTCAAGCAAAATAAATACAATTTTAATTGTAGAATATGTTTTCTTTAACCATTAATAGCATTTCTTCTTTTGAGAAATAATTTATTTTCGTTTCAAATGATTCGATATCTTGAAACAACGATCATGTGATTCTTAACTATAATAATATAAAATAATTAAATCTAATATTTTGATTCTTGTTCTGTAAAATTAATTAATCGGCAAGAGAATTATGCAGTATTCACTCTATTATTTAAAATACTCAATTTAAATATATATATCTTGGAGTATATACAAAGCTAAGATTTATTCTAGTTGAGTATTATATTTTTAAAATGAGATATCCTTTTTTTGTGTGTAGAAATGATAAAATCAGGCAACAGAAAATGTTTTAAGAAGAATAAGATTAATATCGTTTAATGCATCAATGTAAATTTAAATTTAGGTTTTTGAATATTTGATATGCGTTATAGTGTCCCTAGGTAGGTAGTTAGTAATCATCGTTCGCTTATCTGGGGTTGGATGAGTGCAACCTATACTTTTAAATGTAGGTATGACATTGCCCTAAAATTTCTAAAAGAGAAAATAAGTGCAAGTTGTATAAAAAACCAGCAAATTCAGGAATTACAATTTGGAAATAATTCCAGGAATGCTGATCAGGGCAGATATAGATCTTCTTAAGAAAATGCTTTAAGAAGAATAGCTTTAAATTCGATTGATGCGTTCATACAATGAGTAATTTTTTAGACATTTCAAAAACTGCAACTCGACTTTCATTACGTCTTGCAAAGTGCGTAATCCTTTCCGATATAATTTTTCCTTTTAACATAGAGTGATTTGTTTAACGTCCAAGTCGACGAATGATCTAAAAGAAATTTCATCGCTGAGCAGTCGCTTTAGATGGTATGCATATTTTACTAATATGTCAAGACTTTTTACATATAGTGTGCGACTCAAGGCCTCCTCTACCTACTAACTTTTGAATCACGGGGAATTTTTGAAGGCTTGAACAGGAAAAGCCGTTTTTTTATGAAAAAAGTTTTAGTATTACGGCTAAGCGTCATCTTGAAATACATTATTAAATATAGCGCCACGTGTATTATCCAATTTTCGAAATCTGCTCATAATTTCCAACATTTTTGTGTAATATACTCCCAAATCAAATGGTTTTGGAAATATTGACATTTTAGATATCTAAAACCTCTGTAGAATCTAAATCGCTGGATTTAGAGTGAAATGGTTTACATGCACTTATCTTAGTTTTTAATAAGCTATCTTCTGACAACAACTTCCGGTTTAAAGTGAAATAAGAATTTTGGTCGCTTGGTAAAATCGCTTTTCTAACTAAATTTTGTCCTAATTTATAGTGAAATTTCTAAATGATTTCGACCAATAATATGACCAAAGAGACTATATTAAGGAAAGATAGAATCGCTTACCGAAAAAGCTGCTTGGTAAATTCATATTTAGAACAAATTAGTTGGTTGGTTCTTGATTCTCTAATACAATATATCTTATTCGAGGTTCATTTTCAGTTTCTAAAATATTCCAATAAAAATCTATATATTATGTCTTACAGAAGATATTGTCTGACGCAAATCGATCCAACAACATGATTCACTAAAATCCCTGCTCAAACATTCGCTTTTTCAGGAAACTGTGTATGTGCCTCTCTAGAAATATGCGGATTAGTATTGTATGTTGTGTTGACATTTCCGTTAAGAAAAAACATACCTTCGTCTGCGAAACATAAACGTTCTATAAAACCCATTGTCCATTTATTGATCTTGTTAACAACTCGCAAAATTTAACCCTCCGATCCGGATCATCCTCCCTTGCAGTATTTTAATTTAGATCGATAACACTTTTCTATTTTAGTATTTTTTAGCAACAATTTCTACCTTTTATTCGGGAGAGGGAGCATAGTAATCTTGGAGCATCTTTCAGCGTATCAGTTGCTTGGAGCTGAAAATATGGTTTTACGGGATTTATCATTAAACATACAGACTGCTAGATGGCATTTGTAATCAAAGCTGCGAGCTTACCACACTTTTCTAAAATTAAGGTGCTCAACAAACTATTTGATAATGAGAATTTACGGCCACAATTCAGGATTATTTTAGAAACTTGATTAGCTCCATTTTGTAACGCTTTCAGATATCGATACCAGATTTCAGTATGGTGTAATACGTTAATACCTCTAGAACGAAGTATCACATGACCCCCCTTTCTATTTGAAGAAGTGATTTAAGATGGCGCCTAGCTGCCATTTTAAAACTTTTAGCTGCTAGTTTTCCACAAAAAGTAACTTTTCATTTCCTTTCCGAACCCCTCAAATTTCGTTGCGAAAAACTAGGTAGATAAAAAATTAGTAGAGCGAACTGACTTTAAACGAGCATGTGTCTAGGCAATGTCGCTATTAAGTCATGATTTTACATATTCAACATATATTTTGATTACAATTTGCTGTAGAATGAGTTAATTCAGCAATATAAAAATTTGTGTTTTATATAATTTGTGTGCCATTTTAAAATGTTGGGAAACTCTGTGGATCCAGTTCGTGCAAAAGATCATTTGTATTGTTTTGATACTGCTAATACTTGCTAATTTTCATAGTTAGTTAAACAAAGTATAAAATTTATTTTATACCATTCATTTAGCAATACAGACGATTGGATTAGATCAGATTAGGAGCTTATGGGCTCTTCGCCTTGGCACTGCGATATTTTCAGATCTATTACGCTTGCCATCAAAAAGCTATTTAGAGTTTTTATCTAACCCCGTCTTCTTCATGAGACTCCATGTAAGTTTTCAGATTCTTCATGTATCTGAGAGCTCTTGGCTTTCCTTTTCCCAGCGTAGGAAATCTTAGTCTTGACAAGCCCACGCAGTGACATAGTATGTGTCCTGGCAGAAACTGTACAGCGGTTCTTCTGCCAGTCCAATCGATTTCATGTGTTTGTTGAGTCTACAGCGCTCTGTTAGATGTCTAACTAATATTCGATTATGCTTCTTTTCTGATTTAGCAAAGTCCTGGCCCGATTTATGGTTGTGAAAAATAGACGCTGGATCCACAAACAGAAAAAAGGATAGAAGTTTTCAAAATGTACATATATATCCGTATGTTGCAAATTATGTACATGGGTACATAACGACGACGCGACGTACTCCAACGCACGCACAAACAAAAATAATTACTAAACACCATCAAAGAAAAGGAAATACGGTGTCTGTGCCATGTACTAAGAGGTGGAAGATACGAGTTGCTCCGACTTATAATAGAGAACAAAGTGCAGGAAAAGATTAGTGGGAAGACCCCAAAAGTCATGGCTAAAAGATTTGAGAAGATAGCTTCGCCGCTCGTCTACGAGACGAAAAAGAACAAGTATCTGAGATGATTATCGTTTTTTAAAGAAATAATTTCATTGAGTCAATTAAATGAAGTTATGAAACGTTATGCTCTTTAAATTACTTCTAATCCTTGAAACGTTTTGAAATCAGCTTATTTAGAAGCGTCATTTAAATAACCTAAACCTTTCTCCATAAAGAAATTAACTGATTCATCAATATTGCAACAAGGAGCATTGTATGTACAGGGTGTCCCATATTCGAGCTTCATCATTGGAATCTCGGAAACTAGAAGAGATACTCGGTCGGTTAAATGGAGGCAAAGTTGCGCAATTTGATGCTGATCAAAATGCCGCCTTACAAGTTAAAAAATTCCGAATACTAGATTTAAAAAAAAACCGAATATTCGCGATTTAATTTTTATTTTTTTTATGACTCTATTTGCATAGATATAGCAAAATAAATTTCACATTTTTTTTGCTACTTTTTCTATTCTTCGAGATGGTGTTATCAGATTTTCAAGCCGACGTTTCGTCTTTGAGCTGCCATCATCAACTTTGTTTTTTTTAAATACGGCCATGGATTTTTTATTACGGATTTTAAGAGCTTCTAGGGTCCCAAAACCAATGATGTATTGCACTTATTCGAAAAATTCATATTGGTGATATTTTACATAAGAACTCATGTGTTAGAGGAAGACAGAAAATAGATTTTTAATAGGATTAAAAACAAAAACCTTTTTTTACACATTAACGCTTTGCATAAAGAAAGCTTAAAAACTAACATAAGAAGTGGTTAATAAATAAAATAATTAAAGTGTCAACCCTCAAACCATAGGCTCTAGGCCATATTTTTACTAATTTACCCAAGTAAATAGTTGTGTGGGATTAGATTTGGAAAAAATAATAAATCACATTCTCATTGTTATAATAATAGATGCTTTATTGTCAAAAAATTTTTCAATTTGTAGACAAAGCTAGAGTACAAAATATACAAAACATATAAAAACACAAATAGAAATATACAATAAAAAGAAAAACCTAACTATACAAAACTTTATACAATTGTGTACATTGTACGAGGTCAAAATATTATTATGTTAAATATCAAGAGCTAGAGTACAAAACAAATAAAAAAAAACATATAAAAACACAAATAGAAATATACAATAAAAAGAAAAAGAAAAACCTAACTATACAAAACTATATAATTGTACAAATTGTAGGTGGTCAAAATATGTAAAATATTAAATATCAAAATATTTAACATCAAATCCTAAACACCAAACACCAATCATTAAACATGAAATCATTAAACCAGTGTGTCATTAAACCAGTGTGTACGATGCTCAAAATTAAGTATTAATTAAAAAAAAGTCGTTGACTGCGTATAAGGCTCTCTCCAGTAAGTATAATCTCAAAGCTCTGCGAAATGCGGGAAAAGATGTTATTGACTTCAGTTCAAATGGTAGATTATTGTGCATTTTTTTGCATTGTACAATATAAAGCTTTTAACTAACTTTGAGCGTGGGGTTGGCAGATAAAGATCATGCTCCGTATTCCTAATTGGATAGTTGTGGAATGGTCTATCTGGAATGACAGATACGTGCTTGCGGATTAAGCAAACCGATTCAAATATGAATAAGGAAGGAAGAGTTAATATTTTAAGTCTTTTAAAGAAATCCTGGCAGTGAGTTCTACTGTTTAGTCCCAGTGAATATCGAACAGCTCTCTTTTGTAGTTTGAAAATACGCTCAAATTGAGTGGCACAACACGTACCCCAGAATGAAAGGGCGTATCGGAGGTGCGACTCAAAAAGGGCATAATAGACTGTTCTAGCAGTTGACACGCTAAGTTCCCTAGAAACAGTTCTTAACGCAAAACAGGCAGAACTTAATTTTTATGATAAGACATCGATGTGCAAGTCCCACTTCAAATGGCTGTCCACAACAAGCCCCAAAAATTTCACAGATTCAACGACGTCGATAGTGGTGTTATTAAGTACAAAAGATTGCAACGTACTTTTATATGACAAAACTTTAGTTTTAGAAACATTGAGGCACAGGAGATTAGAATCACACCATGATTTAATGGTGATTAAGTCACTAGATGCAGTTCTATGAAGCGCCGTAATATCCGGATTGCTCCAAGTGAAACTAGTATCGTCCGCAAAGAGACAAACTTTACCGCTAATGTCCAGACAAGCAAGGTCGTTGATAAACAGTAGAAACAAAATGGGGCCTAGTACTGAACCCTGGGGTACTCCACAATATATTGGCCTGCAAGAAGACATCCGCGTATCAACCCTCACAAGCTGACTTCTGTTGTTAAGATACGACTTAAACCATTCGAAAGGCACTCCTCTGAATCCGTAGTACTACCAATTTGTTAATTAAGATATTATGATTTACACAATCGAAAGCTTTAGAGAAATCACAGTAAATGATTGCTGTAAGTGATGGTTGTTCAGGTTGGAGTATACATAATTAAAGAGGGAAAACATAGCATCATTTGTGCATTTGTTACTTAAAAATCCAAATTGATGGGTAGTAAGTATTTTATATTTAGAGAGAAAAGATAGAAGCCTTTTTTAACCAATCTTTCAATGATCTTTGATAATGTGGGAAGTAGTGCAATTGGGTGATTGTTCGAAGCTTGGTCTTTATCTTGTTGTTGTATCGCATACTCTTCAAAAAAATCATTGTAATGATTTACTGGTAAGATCTTACCAGAAATCTGTTTTCTGTCTCTCTCTAACACATGACCTCTTATGAAAAATACCATTAATATCAATTTTTCGAATAATTGTGGTACATCATTGTTTCTGGGACCTTAGAAGCTCTTAAAGTCAGTAATAAAAAATCCAGGGCCGTATTTAAAAAAACAAAGTTGATGATGGCAGCTCAAAGACAAAACGTCGGTTTGAAAATCTGATAACACCATCTTGTAGAAAAGAAAAAGTAACAATGAGAATGCGAAATTTATTTTGTTATATCTATTCAAATAAAGTCGTAAAAAAATAAAAATTAAATTACGAATATTCAGTTTTTTCCAAAAATCTTCGGAATTTTTTAAATTGTAAGGTGGCATTTTGATCAGCATCAAATTGCGCAACTTTGCCTCCATTTAACCAACCTCGTATATCCTCTAGTTCCTGAGATCCCAATGATGAGGCTCGAATTTGGGACACCCTGTACATAGCAACTTTTCCAGTTGGAATTTTCTCACGGCTACTTAGGTTCAGACATTCAAAAATAATAAAATTTTAATTTAAATTCATACAGGTTAATTAATTTTCATTTCAAAAACTTTGGCGATGATATACATATTCAAGGAAATTGAAATAATAATGCTAATACATTTATCTGTTAAATTTCAAATTTAAGATACAAAAATATATTAATTATTATTATATTAGACTTAGTCACAACTTCAATGGTACAACAATTAGAAATTCTAAATTTGTTAAAATAATATAAAGATAATTCCTCAAAATATTCAGTAAAATCCCACATTCTAAATGTTTCATTCAGCTGATCAATGTGCTGCTGATTTGCTATATTTCTCTCCGTTGGAATTTTTCTAGAAATACATATTTGTTTGAATAAATATTGACATAAATTTGAAAAAGCAGCAGAAAATACATCTGGCATGAGCCTAGTTTGAGTGGAAATCTTATCCAATTCTGGTCTGAAAAGAGAATTATAGTAATTTTTGAGAAAGTATACACAATAGTCAACATAATATTGAGGGTGAGACCAGTCGCGTTTGCAGAATACCATATTTCGCTTTTAAACTGCAAACTTTTGGAAACCTGAGATGCATCTACATTACCTGCTTTCAAGAGACTAGTGGAATTGAACTTACATTCAGCAGCACAATAGTTCTTGATATTTTGTAATGAAAATATATACTTACCTATTTATCGCATCTAAATCCTAAATTAAATTAATTAAATTTTAAATACTTATTTTTTATATAGTCGCATATAACATAAAATCCCTTGTTATTTTTAAAAACTACAAACGTTATTGACAAATTATTAACACACCACGCACTACTCAAAATACCTATTCATCCATTATTATCCTGCCAGGTCGAATGCTTTGTTAAAATACGAGAAATAAAAAAAAAACATTTAATTCTTTTTCTTAAGTTGAATCTTCAAAAAACTGTTAATTTCAACACTTGAAATATCAGTTTTTTTTTGCAAATTACGCCAATAACTGTACTGACTTTTATACCGAGTGAGCTAGTTGATATACAATTTTTGCCATTTCAACTTTTGTCACTAATTATTTGTACTCTGACTATACCACTTATTTTATTGCTGCATAGCCGGGGTATAAAAACTACGGCAAAATGTACTACAACAAAGTTTAATACACAATACCAAAACAGAATTTTTGCACTCGACTCGCGTTTGGCTAAACATGTTAACATCATTAATAGATTAAAACTAAACTTACGATCTACCTAGCAGCATTTTGGACTAATTGTTTGCTTTATCAAGAGGAACCAAAAATGCCAATCCTGTAATCCTACTAGTCACATTTGGTTAACAATACAACCAAAAATCCCAACTTAGTTCAGTAGAGGTCAGCGAGAGTTAACCTTTATCGTAAGTGTTCTACCAAGACTAGGCTAGTGAGTGCAGATATTTCGTTGCTACAGTCTTGTAATAAATATAAAAATTTCCAAATTTTATTAAAAATGTTTTAACAAAATCTTCTGCAGTTAGAGAAAAAGTACATTATTTTGCCAGACCATAGTGGCTGGACTTAGAATTTAAAAAGGTGTACAGTAAACAGAGTATGTTTGAATTAGAAACATACTTGTTAGAGAAGCATGCAGAAATCATATCTCGAAAAATTTACTTATTAATATAAAAAATCTAGACCTGGAAAAGTAAAAAGTGTAATCAAGAGATTATAAGAGAAATATGATTTCTATCTAAAAACTGACAAAAGTAATTAACTGTCAAAGAGTTGACAGTTAATAAAATCTGGTCCTTATAACAAAATCTCAAGGAGATGGCAACAGAAGTTAAAGACAGGTAGCAGCTGTGTTTTTGATCAAATTGAATATCCTAATTATTATATCTGAGCAACCTACTATGCCGAAACTATATTGTCTCCCCAAGATTCATAAATACGGGAACCCAATGCGTCCGATAGTCTCGGCAATAGGATCACCAACTTATAATGATCTAATTGAGAATTTACCTATAAAACAATGGAATTCAGAACTACTATATTCCTTAGATTTTAATTACAAAATTGAAGGCACCAACCATAAGGAAGGTAAGATTTTAATCTAGTTTGATCTTAGCTCCTTGTTCCCTACTGAACCAATCTCACAGACCCTGCAATACCTTGGTGAATTACTTGAGATGAATAGTTTTGGTACCGAAATCTCACAAGAGTATTTAACGTTAACCAAACTTTGCATGGATGAAATTTATTTCCAATATAAAAATAACGATTACCAACACATTCAAGGGATGGGAATTTGATATTTATAAAAAGTACATCACTAACGGATATATTCCTAACGCCTCTTTCCACTGTGACCAACACAAAATGACCAGCTTTAATTTTTTAGTACGCCGTATGGTTAAGGCAATAGCAGCGTCTGATCCAAAATGGGCGGCTGCAAACGGAGGCTGAATATAGAAAACCGGCCAACACGTGTGGCAAGCGCGGCATATACCCTCTAAAATGAAAATGTCATTATCTCAAAATGTATTACCCCGAATCTCGCACTAAATTCTTAGTCAGTCCCACGGATTCTGGGGGGGGGGGGACAAGACTATGACAAGAAACCGTACTAAACGTAAAATGCCCCTAACGCTCAATGTCGCCTCATACAATGCTAGATCCCTATCAACAGAAGAATGAGTCATTGAGATGGAAACAGAAACGTCGAAAATCAAAAAACGGGATGCAGTAGGTGTCAGTGAGGTAAAGCAACGAGAAGAATGCCTGTATCCGTAAAAATTATGCAAGTATATGCTCCGACAAGTGATCATGCGGACTATGAAGTAGAAGAATTTTACGATGACATCACTTTAGCCCTAAATGACACAGTAACACCTTTTACCATAATATGTGGTGACATCAACGCTAAGATTGGGAGAGGTACCGACGCTACAGACACATCACTGGGAAAATTTGGTTTGGGAAGCAGAAACGAACGTGGTGCAACTTTACTTAGTCTCCTGCTAGAAAAAGAACGTATTCCAAATGAACAGCTTCTTCTACAAAATGGAACATCGAAGATGAACATGGCAGAGACCCAATGGAAAAACACGAAATGAAATTGAATTTATCATAACCGACAAGAAGCAAATCTTTAGAGATGGTACAGTCCTGAACCAGTTTTTAACAGGTAGCGACCACATAATGGTAAGAGCCTCTATAGAAATAGACATTGGAAAAGAGAGGTATCGTATGATTAAAAAGAAATGCACACGTACCTGGATAGACCCTGAAAATACAGACACATTCCAAGAACACATCAACACTATCCTCGAAAGCAAGAAAAGCACAGACCAAGATGTCAACATATTTAATGACATTATACTGGAAGCTATAGAGGAAAGCCAGAAAGTTCATTGCCAAAAGAAATCAAATACCAATAGACTAATTCCTCAAACACAAGCATTAATGATGAGAAAAAAAAATGCAAAGCGATAAGAACAAAGAACACCATGAACTTAAAGAGATAAGCAAGAGGATATCCAAATATATCAGAAGAGATAACCGAAAGTATAAAAGTGAACAAATCCAACAAACGATCGAAGATAATAAAAGTCTCAAAGTTCTAAGGAGAAAATTAAACAATGGCAAAAAAATCAACTTAAAACACAAAAATGGAACTATGATCACCAACTGAGAAGAATTATTAAGGGTAGTGGAAGAATTCTATATAGAATTGTATAGGAGTCGACAAACCTTGATGAGCAACAAACAGAAAACTCGGAAGAAATGCCAGATATAACAACAGATGAAATAAGAAACGCACTAAAGAAAATGAAAAGAAATAAAGCTCCGGTTGAAGACGGTACTGTTATAGAAGCCGTAAAGATTGGAGGGGACAGACTTTTAGAGAAAATAAAGAAACTGTTCAACTTATGTCTGCACCAAGGCGAATCACCTACAAGATGGCACAATGCGAGAACCATTTTAATACACAAGAAGGGCGATCCAACAGATCTTGAAAGCTACCGACCCATAAGCCTGTTAAACCACATCTACAAGCTATTCACAAGAATAATAGCAAATCGATTAGAAAGAAAAATGGACTTTTATCAACCTAGGGAACAGGCGAGTTTTAGGACAAACTTTGGCACTAACGACCACCTCCACTGTATAAAAGGTCTTATAGAAAAATCCATCGAATACAACCCACCCCTGGTCCTGGCCTTCGTCGACTTCCGCAAAGCATTCGATACGATCGAAATAAACAGTGCAATGAAAGCGCTGAAGGAAAGCCGTATAGACTATCGGTACTCTAAACTGATTAAAGACATATTATACAGCAATGCTACCATGACTGTAAGATTGCATAAAGATACAAAATGTGTGAAAGTCGAAAGAGGAATTAGACAAGGGGACACGTTATCTCAACTGCTTTCAAGCAGTTGGACTGGGGCACCAAAGAAATATGAATTGACGGCAAAATGCTCTCCCACCTTCTAATAACAGACAACTTGGGAGAGATTAGAAGTATGATTATTAGTTAGATGCCGTTTGCAAAGAAGTCGGTATAAACATGAACTATGAACAGAAGCAATTCATGACAAATTTGATAGCAAGTGAAAACCTAAAAGTTGGTGGTAACGAACCACACAAATATAAATACTTAGGGCACGAATCCAAATTGCCAGAGATATCCAAACCACTGGACTGCAAAGAATAATTATATTGGCATGGGCTGTATATGGAGCTCTATCAGGCATCTTAAAGAGCAATATGTCAAATCACCTAAAAAAGAAGACCTTCGACCAATGCGTGCTCCCAGTCATGACTTACGGTACCGAAACACTCTCCTTAACCCAGGCCACAGCAACTAAACTCAGAGTAGCACAAAAAAGAATGGAAAACTCGCTACTGGGACTGACTCTCAGAGATATGGTCAGAAATGAGGACATAGGAAGAAGGACAGGCGTCACGGATGTTTTCGAGCGCATAGCATGGCTTAAGTGGAACTGGGCCGGCCATTTGGCCAGAATGACTGATGGGTGGTGGACCAGATAAATAATAGAGTGGAGACCACGAGCTGACAAAAGGAGTAGAGGCAGACCATCTACATGATGGACAGACGATGTTGACGTTGGTAACTTGCTACAAGAAGCTCAGAACCGAGATCATTGGGATAATTTAGGGGAGGCCTATGTTCAACTTTGGACGCAGTAGGCTTGGTGATGGTGACGATGATGGGTAACTTTCGTCTCAGCAAAGAAAGATTTAATAATTAAAAAAATAGATCGACTGATTAATATAGGCATGCGTTAAGAAAGATCATTCGCGATTCCACTTTTTTCGTTAATCAAGATGTCTCGACATCATATAATCCTCAATATCCCCTGTGTATACGTTTTTAAGAACGTAGGTGTAACTGTTTAACATTGAGAAATTATTGGGTGGTTCAAAGGACAACATTGAAACGTTCGATAAAAATGAAATGTATAACATTGGCTGCATGGATTGTAACCAAAAATATGTTGGCCAAACAAGAAGATCTATTCAAACAAGATGCAAAGAACACATAGCTCACTTAAAATAAGGTAGAAAAGAAAAATCAAGTATTGCCGAGCATGCTTTTGAAAGTAATCATTGAATAATAATCAAAAATTTTAAACTAATTCATAGCATAACTGACAGGAGATTACTAAAAAAGATTTAAAATAAAGATAGACAGCCTATTCCGCATAACCCATTGTATTGGTTGATGGAGCAGGATCCCAGAATTAGTTCTTTTTGGTTCCGCTTTATTAAGCAAACAGTTACTATAAAATAGAGTTAGATAGAATACAGTTTAGCGAAATGTGTATCGAATGCAAAATTATGTTTACTTGTTGTGGATAAAACTCTGTTGTAGAGGATTTTATTACTGGTAAATCGAATAATCTTAAGCAACGAAACTTTTATAAATTAAAGAAAGAGATATAGACGGAACGTATCTAAAAAGTGCATTTTTGATTTTCAGTCTGAAGATCTACTTCAAGCGTATAGTTACTTTCAAAGTTTCTATCACAATTTCCGTACGAGAGCGGGAAATACGAGAAAATAATTGAAACATGCAGAGAATTGCAAAAATTTCGGCAATCTCACGAGCGAAAATGCATTAAAAGCTTTGCTTTTGATGCATTATGAGAAGTTTGAAGGCAATATTTCGACATGACGTTTAGGTTGAAATTTGTAGATTTATACATTTAGTTGCCTGAAACTCATTGAAAATTGCTGGAATCCAAAAAAATGCGTCAGGTTCGAAGAATATGTACATTTTTTTGGGGATTAAAGGCAGTTTCTGATGGATTTTATGGTAGATTTCGAGGCAAAATTTTTACTTTTATCATATCCGATCCTATAACTTTTGTGATAACTAAGTAGGTATATTTGCCTGAAATCGGATTTGAAACCATCGATAGGAAAACGGGCCATGATCTGAGAATTTGGATTTGGTAATTTTTGATGTGATAAGCAGCGGATTCTACCGATTTTATGGGAAATTTTGAGTTAAATTTTACTTGGATTATCTAAGTTGTGTATAGATCTTTAAAATATTGAACACAAATAATACTTATGTTTTATAACACTGTTAAAATTTTCACTTCTGTGATGTGTTCCTAAGCACACACGTTATTTTTTTTGTATTTTTAAAACTAATAATACAACATTCGCGACCTTTCATGTTTCAACAATGATATTACATTTATAATACGTGGTCATTAAGGTTCAAGCCTTTGTCTCGCGCACGATTGTTTACCGCTTCCCCACCCAGCAGCTGTTTATAGTAAATACTGAAAAATATAATTAATTAGGTGAGAAAATAGGGACAAATATATATCATAATACCAGGGATGTAACTATTATTCCGTCAGGTCACTTGTGTATTTATTAAACAAAAACGACATATATTTTAAAATTAAGGTGTTTTTTTAAAAACATTTATAGTTTTCCAAGTTCTACCTCTGATGAGCTGAAACCGTGCCTGGTTCGGAATTACTTAATATGTTGCGTCTTTTTTTCTGCAGAAAAGCGTCGAGAGTTTAATGCTTAATGGCTTTAAGGGAACTTTTTATTACGACATATATTTTAGATATAGTGAAGAAAGGATCAAGGGTGCTCAGAAACTGGGATTATCTCAAAAATCTTATAAAAAATTGAAGATTTGCCAAAATGTCTAATGTTCTAACATAGATTTGAATATATGTATGAATTTACTACTTAGTAAATTAGAGAATACAATAATTTTATTTATATATAATTTTAAAATCCTATAATTAATATGTTTATTAAATTGCTATTATAAATATATATAAATATAGCCAATAATTTCCTTGATTTAAAATATAGGTATCACGCTCTGGCAATTAATTAAATTCTTAGAAAGGGCTCCGTCATCAACAATATAAATGACATGCACAAAATTATGTTGATGGCTTATGAACGTTGTAACAAGAACTATTTTCTGAGGTAAGTTCTTTCAGAAGCCCGGACATTTCTTAGCAAATTTGGTGACTCTGTGGAGACCGTTTAATACACAAGTATTTAGGTATAATAATAAACATATATGCAGTATTATACAGCAATTCATGGTAACACCTATTATAATATTATCTACTAGCGAAGGTAAAAACTAAACTTAAGATATATATATGTATAAGTACTATTCGATGGGCTTTCACTACAATTAAATTTGAAATATAATGCTACATCCAAAATAAGAAAAGGGCGTTTAAATTTGAGGATGAAAGAAAAGTAATGGAAGGACTATTGAGTTGATCAAGGTGTATTAGGAGATTTGTTATTTGACAAAAGACAAGTAAAAGATAGGTAAGTAGTGATAGTTCATCGAAATTCATCCTGATATTATTGATATTAACAGAATGCAGAAACATTGTTCTCTTCGAACGTAAAAACTTAAGTTTTGTTTGGTATACCTTAAACTAAAAGAAGAAAGGGCTAAGAGTATGCGTGAGGCAAACATCTCAATCGTTAATGAAATAAAAATTAGCACGCAATATGGTATGTCCCTATGATATGTGATATGTATGATAATGTATGTACCAGTGTGTTTTCAAATGCAGCGAGAACATTTATTGGTCGTCATGAGGTAAGTCATGCTTATTTGTTGGCATGTTTATAACTGCACAATATATTTTTGTGTCTGTATTGAAATCTCATACCAGTAGTGGCGAATCATATTTTTTGCCATGCACCTGGGACAAAAGTCTTACATTTCGCGGGGCAAAAATTCACGCGGTCTGGTCTCGCATATTTAAGAACTTTTGTCCTTTTCTTCAAATTCTGCTCTACTACCTCGGAATGATTTTTTTTGGTTTTCAGGAATTATAAAAGAAGATCAGATATTAAGCTATTTACGAAATAAAAATAGTTGCAGGTTCGGTTGCTCCGAAGAATACACAAACCCTAACATAAGACTGAATCAAATGTTACAACTGCTCCAGAAAGCAAGGAAGAAGCAAACATGCTCGCCGAAATATTTTTATCGCACTCTACCTTAAATGTCCCTGATGGCAAGGCTCTCCCCACCATATGGAACGTCAACACTACCATGGCAAAAGTAAAGTTTCATCACCGAGATATTCGTAAAACCCTCAAAGAACTAGATACGCAAAAGGCATCAAGACCGGACGGAATACCTGCCATCGTGTTAAAGACTGCACTAACAAACTAACACCCATTTTTTCCAAACATTTTTCTCAGTCTTACCGAAAAGGGATTTACCCATCTTCTTCGAAAGTCGCTCGAGTGCAACCTGTTTTAAAAAAGGTAAGAAAACCACGCCGTCAAAGTGTTGCCCAATTGCCTTGCTACCAAGAATCTTTAAAGTCATGAAACGTATATAGTTAACGAGAGTTAACCAAATAATTAGCGAAACCGATACGGCTTTCGCAAAGAGAGATTGATAGGAGTTATATTGGGTTATGTCACTCATATATGGGGTAACGCAATTGAAAACTACGGATAACCTCGAGTGATTGCGTTGGATTTGTCAAAGACATTTTACAGATTTTGGCAGGAAGAATTACTCGGCAAACTGCCGTCCCTTGGACTGTCAGCGTCACTCTGCTTCTGGCTTGCCAGTTTCCTTAAAAACCGATCTCTGCACGTTGCAGTTGATGGACACATCTCAGACACATTCACCATTAATGCGGGCGTGCCTCAGGGCGCAATACTTTCACCAACTCTGTTCCTCACCTATATTAATGACCTGCTGACCTAAACGAATAATCCTGTTTACAGGTTTGCAGCTGATAGTACCCTTTTCTCTCAATTTAGATCGGAAACACCTTTACCAGCGACCGAGACTTATCACCGCAAACATGAGCACATTACAATATTTAAACATGATCTGGATAAAGCAAGATAGTACTTATATATTTGAATATTTATTAGGTATTATATGATTTTTATACGGCAAATACATATAAAGTATATAATCTCAATCACAAGCAAAATTATTTTGCTGTAAATTAAAATTCAGGAATATGCTCGAGGTATGCTACTAAGAAAAATTTAAATTAAAATTACACGGCAAAAGGTCAGAAAACAAATAGCGAAAACAGAAAAAATAAATATTTAGTCACTGTGGGATCCTTCAATAAAGCAGCTGTACTAAGGGAGACTAAAGGAGAAAATTGATGAAAATCCAATGAAGAAGGGGAAGATATTAATACCAGTGGGGGAAAATTGAAGAATGACATTAAGGATGCTGCTTAAAGAAGCCCTAGGTACTAGAATTAATAACAAGTCTAAAACTATACCAAACAAAACTCCATGGTTCTATCAGGAAGTTAAGGAGAAATGCAAAGAAAAAAAATTAGCGGATCTAAGATATAGAACACTAAGGAATGCAGAATCGTATGAACAATACAAAATAGTTCGCAACGAAACATCACTGCTAGTTAGACAAATAAAAAATAAGTACTGGGAAGATTTCTCGAAACGAATGGAAAATGGTTTTTATGGGCTTCAAAAGTAGATGTGGCGACTAATCGGAAATCAGCAAAAAGAAGTATAAGAGATTAGTGAAACAAATCAAATCAGTAAAGAAATATGGGTCGAATATCTAACAGACTTATATAAAGCAGACCACAATATAAAACGCTCCACGTAGTTCTACGTGGAGTGCTCGAGGACTGGACAACCGAGAAGGTTGGAGGAGAGCTTAAAAAACTAGGATACAACCCAATTAACGTTGTTAGGTGGTATGGCAAGACAGGCAAGGCCATGCCATTAGTACTTGTCATATTGCATATCAATGAAAAATCTATCTATAACCTTGAAAGAATTGAGAACATAGTAATCAAAGTTGAGAGTCAGCGTACGAAAGCACGCGACTCTCAATGTCATAGGTGCCAGCTATATGGGCACTCTGCATATAAATGCAGAGCGGACCCCCTATGTGTTAGATGTGCAGAGCCTCACTTGACCTCGGATTGCCCCAAAGGCAAGGAGAGGTTGCCTAACCCCAAGTGCGCCCTCTGCGGAGGCGCCCACACCGCTAACTTCTCCGGGTGCGAAAAGCACCCAAACAATATGAGATTTAAAGCCGCGGCAGCCTCTCCAGGCCCCAAGGTCAACAACACCCCTCCAGATAGCTTCAAGTGGGGCTCGCAGGACAACTCAAAGCTAGCCACCCCCACAGCTCAAACAACTAATGCGGCGCAAAACCCGCAATTAACTATGTTCATGACTACACTGCAGGCTACCATGCAATCTTTTATGGATAGCATACAGCAACAAATGCAGCAACTTGCTACAATTGTTCTCTCGAACAATGCGGTCTCCCCCACGTCCCCGAAAAGCACATAAAGTGCCTCTAAAACACATCATGACACAATCTCACAACTCATTCAACAAACATAGACATCAATACACATACAACGCTAATCACCACTACACAGCTGAGTTAGTAGGCCATACTTGGTAACATCGCGAGCAGCAGCCAAAATCATGTCTATATATGGTCGATCATAAAAAAGAAGTTATAGGCATTGGCCTGACTTAGACCCATAACAGTAACAGTAATTGAAATGAACACGCCAGAAATAACGACTAACGAGATTATAGAAATAGAAGTCCCCGATGTACGAGTGTCACTCTCCAAGCCAAAAAAACAGAAAAAGCCCCGGTCCAGACGACATTACAAATGAATTGCTCAAATATGGTGGACACAGCTAACAAGTCTAATTCGTAAAATTCTCTTCCACCACAAAATTCCGGTTGAATGGCGAACCAGCACTACGTAATCCTTACGTTTAAATAGGGTGACAAAGAACTACGGAGGAATGAATCTGCTTAATACAACCCTGAAATTAACAACGATGATCATAACAAATAAAATCAATACCTAAATCACTTTGTCAGATGAACAACAAGGGTTTGGGTTTGGGTCAGTTAGTTTTTGTGTTAAGACAAATAATGGAGAAATCAATTGAATATAACAAGCCAGCATATATATGCTTTCTAGACTTAGAAAAAGCCTTCGATCGCGTCCAGCACAGAGATACACTACAAGTTTTCTATGACAGGCAAAACCCACACAACTTAATTAAAACAATCGAAAATATATGTTCGGATAACCAAGTTCAAGCAAGAATCAACGGATAACTTACAGATTCGATACCAGTTGGTAGAGGAAGTAGACAAGGGACTCCCTAAGCCCGCTTCTCTTTAATATTATCATGGATCATATAATAGTGAGAGTACGCAAATTGAGAGGATACAGAATGGGCGACCGCGAGATTAAGATCCTGTGCTATGCCGATGACGCTGTACTGGTGACAGAAAATGAAGACTATTTACAAAGACTACTACAAGCATTTAACCGAACAACAAAATCTCTTAATATGATTATATCTGCTTCTAAGGCAAAATATATGACCACCTTAAAGTCACCGATTAGATGCAAGCTTGTGGTCGATGGGAAAATAATCCAACAGGACATGAAAGTTAAGTATCTGGGAATAGAAATCTCCGGCTATGGTGATGTCGAAGCAGAGTTTCGAGAACAAGCTAATAAAGCAGCTAGGATAGTAGCATGCCTAAATAATACCATTTGGCAAAATAAACACATCAAAGTGGAAACGAAGGCCAGAATCTATAAGACAACGATTAGGCCAATAATGATATACACTGCAGAAACGCGACCTGACATAACAAAAACTCAGCAGATGAAGGTACTACGGAAAATCGCTGGAAAAATGCTAATGAACAGAGAGCGAAGCAAGAAAATCAGAAAAGTGTGTAAAGTGGACAATATAAACAGCTGTATATTAAAAAGAAAGATGTAATGAAACGACCAAATTAGTCGCATAAATGACTCGAGAATAGAAGGTAGCACGTGATAAATCGTCCTTAGGTCGCACAAGTGTAGGGAGACCTCGAAAAAGATGGAGCGATAATCTAAGGCCCCAATAGGCAGAGGGGAGGAAGAAAAGACAGGCATTTATGCCTAAAGTGAAGAAGGAAGAAGAAGAACAAGGATGCTCGAGGTACTTGTTAGCAGTCAATTTTAGAATATAGGGGAAAATTGGAGAGTAATGTAGAAATTAATAAATAAATTAAATAATACAATACAATACAATTACAATACAAATCTTTATTTTTCCAACGATACAATATTTGTATATATTACAGCACACGGGATAGTTAAAATTTTAAATTTCTTAAAGAAGGGAACACAAGAAGTTCAACTTGACACACCCGCCATACACCGGACCACACGCTTCTGTGATTTAAAAACGGTGTGTGCAAATGAAGAAGTGCCCCAGAATTGGACGCCGTACAAAATGCGCGAGTGTACCTTAGCATAGTAAACACTCAATAGCTGGTGTGGCCCCAGAACAGTCCTTAAATTTTGGACAGCAAAACAGAGACTGTTCAGTCTGTCAGCCAAATCCAAGCAATGACTCTCCCATGACAAAGTATCGTCCAGGACAAGACCGAGAAACTTAACAGATTTTTCACTGCTTAGCCGTAAATTTTGACACTACAGATCTAAAGCTATATCCGCACGGGTTTGATTTATATGGAAGACCATAAAATTAGTTTTAGAAATATACAAGAAGAGGTCGTTGTTAACAAACCAATCATTCAGCTATTTAATTGCGTCACTCGTTGCAAGATCATGGAGGCTTGTCTGTAATTTTTGACAACTGCTGTAGTATCATCAGCAAAAGCCATTATCATACTTTCTGATATGTCCGCTGGTAGGGGGGTTTACAAATAAGAGGAATAAAATAGGTCTTAGTACGGAACCCTGTAATACGCCAATATTAACATCTTTTTGAGTCGTGTTTTTTCCCCGTTTGATCACCCATCTAGACAAAACTGCTTTCGAAATCTCAACAATGAAAAATACCAGTTCAAAACACTTCCATCAATACCATATTGCTCCAATCTGTCAAGAATCATGTCATGAGCAACACAGTCAAACGCCCTGATGAGATCACAGAATATCCCAACAGAGCGCTCGCTCGCTTCAAGACCCCCCACTATCTCATCCAGGAAAGACAAAAATGCTGTTGTAGTAGATTTTCCAGCTCTAAAACCATGCTGACATGAAGATAATATATCATTGTCATTTAAGTGTTGTATAAGTCTCTCAAGCATAGCATACTCAAATATTTTCGAAAAACAAGAGGCTAAAGCAATAGGGCGGTAATTTTCTGTCATTGCTGGATCTCCCCTCTAAAATATTGGTATGATTTTTGAGCACGTTAGAATAACTGGAAAGATTCCAGTCTTCAAGGAAGTGTTTACCATATGCGTTATTGGCTCTAGACATGCCTCCAACATGGCGCTTTTAAATATATTTGTTGGGATATAATCAGGACCCGCAGACTTTTTATTTTATTTTTAGAGAATGGAATTACTGTTATGGTGGGAAAGGTAGTCCTGTTACTATCAGTATTCTCGGAAATTACATTTTTGTCATGGTTTAGTTTCTCTAGGATGCGAAGAGGTGCATCAACAAAGAAATTATTAAAGCGATTGCCAACAGCGCAGGAATTTTGCTCAATTGCCCAATTTTCATCCCACACCTTTAAATCTAAATCTGAGCGCTCATTACTAGTTCCCTCGAAAGCTCTGTCACTACTGACCTAGCAGCCTCTGAGGAGTTGTCCGAATTAGAAATTTTTTCCTGGTAGATTGATTTTTTCGATTTTTCCAACAATTTTTTATGCTCACCTCGCGCTGATTTGTATAAGGCGTCCATCCCAGGTATACCTCGACTAATATAATGCAAATTTTTGGGGTTTTGACTAGATTGTTTAGATTCTTGCGATACCCATGATTTTTTGTTTCAATCGAAATATCCTAACTTACTTGGAAAAAACATATTAAAATACTCTAAAAACTTGTAATAAAAGGTGTTGAACTTTTGTTCAAAGTCCGCAGTACTATAAACATCAGACCAATCCTCACTCTTCAGAGTCGAGTTAAAACTATCTACATTTACAGAGCTGTAGATCCTGCAGATACTTCTAATTACATTACTTTTATTTGATGTTGTTTTCAACCATCCTGAGTTAAAAAGGACAGTTTCGTGGTCAGCAAAGGAATTATTATCTGCCACTGCCTCCGAACAATTAGATAAATTTATATAAATTAGGGCCAATATCGTAGAGGCAGTGCAGTAAACTCGTGTTGGTATATTTACTTTATTTTGGAGATTAAAACCCAACATTAGTTCATTTAACTCCTTTTTGTTAGCAGAAGTCAAGCTGTGAGGTTTAGAATCACCCATCAGGATTACCTCAGAATTAGGTCTGTAAAACTTATCCAATAAATTTTCTAAGCTTTGTTCAAATACCGAAAAATCGCCACATGGCGACCTATAACATAAAAAGAGCAAAATATATTTTTGGTCTCGTAGAACGACTTAACGACTTGAAATACTCTTTCAAGTCGAGAACGCTACACTTCTTCATTTCTAGCCCACAATATAACACCACCTCTGTTAAAAGTGGTTTGACAACAATTAGTCCGCAGCGTGAATCCTGGAATCACCATATGTTCAACATTCGGTGGTCTAGCCCAGGTCTCGGTCATACATATAATATTGATACCGCAATGTCCATAGGTTATGTCAAGAAAATCGGATTTTTCGGTGGAGAATCCTTAAACGCTTAAAAGGATTATGTCGTGAGATGATGCAGTTTCAACGTCTATATTTGAGTTCTTTTCAGAGTTCTTGGTTGAAAAAACCGATTCACTCTAACTCCACTTGGCCATAAGTTGGGAGTCAGAGCCGCCTATAACTTACTCTCGGCAACAGTCACCTTAAAAGACAAGTAATACTTTGGATATTTTGAATTTAGCCCTGCCACCCGGACCTCTGGAAAAATAGGCTTTAGAAAATCAACAAGTTCATCCTAAGTTGTGTCAGGATGTAGTTTATAAGCCTGCAAAAAAGCAAGACTGAGAGGAGTTTTCATAGATTGACCATTCCCAGTATTGCATCTCACTATTGCATTATTTTTGATCGTTTTTTTCTTGTATGTAACTTTTGTAAATATTTCATCCTCATCGATGTTGTGTACGTTCAACTGAACATTTTCTATTGCTTTATTGGCGCTATATTTGAATGATTCCGCGATGTATGTGCGATCGCTAATGTATACTATGATATCGCTGACCACTGTCTACCTGCATGCATGTAGAAGTATATTCGTGAGTTTAAATACTAGCTCTAATTACTCTAGTTTATGTTTTCACTAAGTTTCAAGCTTTTCATAGTGGCCAAGCTATCACATAGTTGTTACAGCATCAGCTTAAATCATAGCTTTTATCTTCAAAACGTAAATGGTATACGATAATTTAAGATGGTTAAATAAATAAATCAGAATTTTCGATTTGCAACTTTATCTATTAATTCATACTTCAGACGCAAGACCCTCCTCTTAAAATAAAGCAACAATATCAAAGGGATAAGTTATGACTATTAATCATGAACGGGCTATGCTCACCAAAGTACGAACCGCTGTCGGTGATTTGTTTCCGGCAAAACTGAATGGGAACTGAAAGGGCCCCCAATATACCTGCGCATTATTAAGCAATTCGAAGAGTGTCGGTTTGTGAATTCTTACAATTGCTTCAATCATTTATATTCAAATCTACAACGGAAATACATTTATAAGTCGACCAAAGATAAATGATTTCGCGAGAAAACTTTTCTCTTGTTGCATGGGGAGTGCCCCCGCTCGATTTAAATATTTAATATTCCTTTTAAAGTCTCGAGGGCTGATGCGTAAATATGATGAATGGAAAAGTATTTCGAGGCAAAAGAAATGATTAGTCTAATTGAATTGGATCATTCGAAATTAAGTCAAGTTGTCAGCTTACATTTATTTTGGAATAAATAAAAGCCTTTAAAATTTTGGCTTTAAATTCTACTCACATCAGGATGTATCAAATTGTATTTAGAGTAAATTTAGTATGGGCCAAACGGACTTTTTAAACGCTATTATATTGATTATGTGGAATGTTTAGTATTAAGCATCAGCACTCGCATCACTGCTTAAGCAGCTTCGATTTCTCAGATCAAGGAAAAAATTAGAAACCACAGAATTAGATTTCTATAGTGAGAAAATTCTCCATTAGTGCTGTAGTAGATTTTTCTCACACATAAGTACTCTTTTTTAGTTGTTACTTTAAGAGGTCGTTTCTTAAAATGCTATTTTAAAATAAACGCAAATGAAAAGATTTTTGCTACAAACGTTACATTTTCTCTTCCGCTAAAAACTTAATTAACAAACTTTAATTTACTTTAAAAAACAAAACCGAGGCGGACGTAAAAGGAAAAACAAAAAGATATATAAGCATCCCTTTCAGAGAGAATTTTATGCAAACTGCCAAGATAATAACCGGTGCATAAATTAACCATTTTCTTTTACGGCCAAAATAACTGCAGAGTTACGCGGGCCTAAAAGCTATTTTGTTAAAAGCAACTACCCTGAAATTAAAATTGTGAGATTTGCGTTCCCCGGCAAATACAGGAAAGTTTATTGTTTAGGAGAAAAAGATGAAAATTTATCCAGTGCGAACAAAAAGTTCCTGCTATCTTGTAAAGGGATGATTAGTTATATTAGAAAATATTTAAATCCAGTTCACCTAGGCTTGCCAGACGTACCCCCTTTAGGGGTACAATACCCCTTTTTCTATATAGAATTTTAAAAATACCCTTTTTCTAAAAATCCAGAAGCGGTACGAAGAATTCCCCATTTCACGGCAGGCGCATTTGTTATAAAGAACTAATTGTTAACTGGCACCTGCCCACCGGCGCAATTCATTCATCACTCCGGTTCTGTGTAAATCGAGCTTGCAGTAAATCACTAATACGTTTTTCTTCTTCTTCTTCTTCTTCTTCTTCTTCTTCTAGTCCCATATGCTTTGCGCACATTGGGGTAACTTTACCAGTTTCGTCATCCCAACAGGATAAGAGTGTTTTCTTCAGCTTGACGAAACAGTGTTGCTGCGTCTGCTAGTTCACTCCAGTCTCTGATGTTATGCAACCAAGAGTGCTGCTTTCTACCAGGTTCTCGGCGACCTTCAATTTTTCCTTGGAGTATTAGTTTCGGGATAGAATATCGTTCAACATGAAGTATATGGCACAAATAGGACATTTTTCTATGTTTCACGATTTTCATGAGTTGCAGTGGCGGCTCGGGGCTTTGAAAAGTGGGGAAGAGCTGCCGACATCGATAGAGGGAAGAGCGAAAAATTTTTGAGGTCCACGCCCAAACTGCCAAAATTTGTTAATAATTATTACCGGTATTTTTTAGGTAAATCATCAAAAAATAAAATATATTCATATTGTATTAGCAACAAATCATTTTGTTGCTAATACAAATGTCTACGAATAACACACTAAAACTAGAATATACAGGGTGCTACAAATTCGTTTCTTTGCATGGGTATCTCGAAAACCGTAAGAGATACGAGGTCGGTTAAATTGGGGCAAAGTTGCCCGACTTAAGGGTGATTGACATGCCATTGAGAAATTTAGAAAATTCCACCTACTTCCGTAGATATCCGTAAAAAACCGAAAATCATCTATTTTATTTTTATTTTTTCATGCCTTTGTTTGAAGAGATAAAGTAAAATAAATGTCACATTCTTATTGCCAATTTTTCTCCTCTACAAGCTGGCGGTATCAAATTTTAAATCTGACGTTTCGCTCTCGGGCCCCCTTCATCAACTTAAATTTTTTAAATACGGACCTGGATTTTTTATCTAATTTTTGAAAAGGCTTTGGTCTCCCAAAACCAACGATGTATCATACTTGTCCGATAGTGGTAACAAATATTGTCATAAGTGAAATCGGGTCAGAAAAGATCGCCCCATCTCTGTCTAACACATTATCTCTTATGGAAAAAATCTAGATTTGTTGATTTATTCACAAGTGCGATACATCGTTGGTTTTGGAAGACCAAAGGCTTTTTAAAAAGTAGATAAAAATTCCAGGTCAGTATTTAAAAAAATGAAGTTGATGAAGAGGGTCCGAAAGCGAAACGTCGGATTTAACATTTGATACCGTCAACTTGTAGAGAAGAAAAAGTGGCAAAAAGTATGTGACATTTATTTTACTTTATCTCTCCAAACAAAGGCATGAAAAAATAAAAATTAAATAAATGATTTTTGTTTTTTTACGGATATCTCCGGAAGTAGGTGGAATTTTCTAAATTTCTCGATGGCATGGCAATCACCCTTAAGTCGCGCAACTTTGCCCCAATTTAACCGACCTCGTATCTCTTACGGTTTTCGAGATACCCATACAAAGAAACAAATTTGTAGCACCCTGTATAGAAAATATATCTTGTATAATACTATAATGGATCAACCGTTGAATGAAAATAAAAAATAATTTCAAGAATCCACGGCGGAATGTCCCCTAATAAACTCGCAATAAACGAAACAACGTGCTTCCTCGTTGATCTGAGAATGGAAGTGCTACCGCCAGGTCTTCCAATCCTTGCAAACCAAACAAATGTACGACCATTACGACGTCATCGTTGCCATGGCAACCAACTAGTTGCGCTTATACTTTTGATGACTCGACGGCTCTCGAGCGATACCTCTTCCGTAAAGGTCTACACAAATGATAATGAAATTGTCACTGCTATCGGCGCGTACGCGAAAAGAAATATACATTTTCATTTGGGTTACTTTGGGTTATTCTGTTCTATTCAATAGTGGAGTTAACGGGCAATGTGCAGGTGGAGAGATTCTTGTTCTTGTTTTATGAAGCTTTGATTTTAATATTTGAAAATAATTGAATTATTAGTTATTAGAGGGGTAACGGGAAACAGATTATTCCTAAACTAAGAACATTTTATCATTGAATCTTAAAACCTATATTATTTTACTGATGAATGAATTAATTGCATTTCTTTAAATTACAATATCTTGAGGAAGTGGCACTTCCCCTACTTCCGCTGAATAGCCGCCACTGATGAGTTGCCTTTCGGTCACTGCTCGTCTGAGTACTTCTTCATTGGTAGTGTGTTCGGTCCACGATATCCTTTGCAGCCTGCGAAGGGTCCACATTTCCAAAGCTTCTATGCGATTTATTAATCTTACTTTAACAGGCCACGTTTCAGCGCCATACAGTAGCACATGCCATACGCAACATTTAACTACCCGCAGTCGCAAATCCAAGGGCAAGTCTCTATGCAGCAACATGTTCTTTAGCTTCAAAAATGTTGTTTTGGCCATACCTACACTGGTTTTGATTTCTTCATCACAATCCCACTTATTATTAAGGATAGCACCCAGATACCTGAATCTGGAAACCTTCTCGATCGTCTCTTCGTTAATCAAGATGCGAGAAACGGCGGTCTGTCTACCAATCCTCCTGACTTTTGTTTTTGATATATTAATATTTAACTCGTATCTTTTTCCATGGACATTTATTTTGTCAATCAGATTTGGCAGCTCTTCGTCCGTACTTGCTATAACGACTGTATCGTCGGCGTATCTTAAGTTATTTAGGGGCCTGCCGTTGATTTTTATTCCTGTCGATTAATTTTCCAATGCCAACTGGAATATCTTTTTCACGTATATGTAGAAAAGAATAGGCGACAAAATACATCCCTGCCGATCACCTTTCAAAACACTAAATGGTTCGGTAGAAAGATTGTTGTTTATTCTCACTTCTTTTTTTTTTTTTTTTTTTTTTTTTATGGCAGTGGCACACACACTAAAGGTAGATCCTATGGCGCTCGACGAGCGGTGTGGGTGCGAAGATGTTGATTGACACGGTTCTTGAATATTTGTAGGTTGTAATTAGTGGGAAACAGATGTTCTGGTAGTGAGTTCCACAGTGATGCAGTGCGCCAGACAAAGGAGTACTGGTAAAGCGATGTTCTAGGTATTTCTAGTTGTACGACGAACTGGTACGCTCCTGCCGTCTGTCGGGACTGCCTGACAGGAGTTGCCAGGGGCGGGATTATGTGGGCCAAATCCTGGGAACATCTGCCGTGAAAGTATCTGTAAAACAGAGACATCTCGGCCACATGTCTGCGATGTTCCAGACTATCCAGATTCCGGGTCAACTCCGGATCGCCGACGAGACGCATAGCCCTCTTCTGAATGGAATCCAGCAGCTTTAGGGTATGCTTTGGTGCGGCACCCCAGATATGTGAGCAATATTCTAAGCACGGTCTTATTTGCGCTTTGTACAGCAAGAGCAACTGTTGCGGTGCATAGAGTTTTTTGTTGCGAAATAGCGCACCAAGCTTCTGGGAGGCTGATTTTGCGATGTTAGCAACATGGTCATGCCATGACATATTGCTGTTGACCGAGACACCCAGCAGCCCGATTGACGATGATGAAGGAATGGTCGATCCTGCCATAATGATGTCACGGCCCACTGTATTGGCCCTCTTAGTAAACGTTGCTGCTTGGGTCTTTGCTGCATTGAACTGGACCAAATTTCGATTGCCTCAAGTTTGAACTTTCTCCAGGTCTTGATTAATTGCTGTAATCTGCTCCTGTCTGCGGTGATGAGTCTCAGTCGCTGGTAAGGGTTTTTCTGATCTAAAGTGGGAGACAAGGGTACTGTCATCTGCAAAACTGTAAACAGGATTATTCGTTTCGATCAGCAGGTCATTAATATAGATGAGGAACAGAGTTGGTGAAAGTATTGCGCCCTGAGGCACGCCCGCGTTGATGGTGAATGTGTCCGAGATGTGTCCATCGACTGCAAC